>MU729279.1:32324-53046 GCA_026770625.1 Nicotiana glauca
CCAGTCGAAGTAACATCCTAATGGCTAAGGCCATCGACATCGGTTCGACCACGCTCGAACCTCGACGGATACTACTTCGATGAGAGTTTAAGTAACATCCTAATGGCTAAGGCCATCAACATCGGTTCGACCTCGCTCGAACCTCGACGGATACTACTTCGACGACAGTCGAAGTAACATCCTAATGGCAAAGGCCATAGATATCGGTTTGACCTCGCTCAAACCTCGACGGATACTACTTCGACGATAGTCGAAGTAACATCCTAATGGCTAAGGCCATCGACATCGGTTCGACCTCGCTCAAACCTCGATGGATACTACTTCGATGATAGTTGAAGTAAGATCCTAATGGCTAAGGACATCGACATCGGTTCGACCTCGCTCGAACCTCGACGGATACTACTTCGATGACAGTTGAAGTAACATCCTAATGGCTAAGGCCATCGACATCGGTTCGACCTCGCTCGAACATCGACGGATACTACTTCGATGACAGTCGAAGTAACATACTAATGGCTAAGGTCATCGACATCGATTCAACCTCGCTCGAATCTCGACGGATACTACTTCGATGACAGTCGAAGTAACATCCTAATGGCAAAGGCCATCGATATCGGTTCGACCTCGCTCAAACCTCAACGGATACTACTTCGATGACAGTCGAAGTAACACCGTAATGGCTAAGGCCATCGACATCGGTTAGACCTCGCTCGAACCTCGACGGATACTACTTCGACGATAGTCGAAGTAACATCCTAATGGCTAAGGCCATCGACATCGATTTGACCTTGCCCGAACCTCGACGGATACTACTTCGACGATAGTCGAAGTAACATCCTAATGGCTAAGGCCACCGACATCGGTTCGACCTTTCTCAAACCTCGATGGATACTACTTCGACGATAGTCGAAGTAACATCCTAATGGTTAAGGTCATCGACATCGGTTCGACCTCGCTCGAACCTCGACGGATACTACTTTGATGACAGTCGAAGTAACATCCTAATGGCTAAGGCCATCGACATCGATTTGACCTCGCTCGAATCTCGACGGATACTACTTCGACGACAGTCGAAGTAACGTCCTAATGGCAAAGGACATCGACATCGGTTCGACCTCGCTTGAACCTCGACGGATACTACTTTGACAATAGTCAAAGTAACATCGTAATGGCTAAGGCCATCGACATCGGTTCGACCTCGCTCGAACCTCGACGGATACTACTTTGACGATAGTAGAAGTAACATCCTAATGGCTAAGGCCATCGACATCGGTTCGACCTCGCTCGAACCTCGACGGATACTACTTCGACGATAGTCGAAGTAACATCCTAATGGCTAAGGCCATCGATATCGGTTCGACCTTGCTCAAACCTTGACGGATACTACTTCGACGATAGTCGAAGTAATATCCTAATGGCTAAGGCCATCGACATTGGTTTGACCTCGCTCGAACCTTGACGGATACTACTTCGACGACAGTCAAAGTAACATCCTAATGGCTAAGGCCATCAACATCAGTTCGACCTCGTTCAAACCTCGACGGATACTTCGACGGCAGTCTAAGTAAAACCCTGAGAGCTAAGGCCATCGACATCGGTTCGACCTCGTTCTAACCACGGCATGACTATACGACAAATGAAAAAAAACAATCTCTACGGAGGCTAAACATTACATTAAACGGACGAAGCAGCAAGGTAAAAATTATATTACAATAGAAATATATTTATATTCGCCCCCGCGGACGAGTCCCAATACACTATACGAGCCCAAAAATTTACATTACAAGTTCATAGCTGCCTGTCACCCCCTGGGAGGTAAGCGTCATTGTACCAGGAACTGGAGTCGAGGTGGTTAACATATTCTTAAGCACGCCCCTCCCCATCGGAAGAGTCGGAGGAATAACCACAAGTTTCACGAGCAGTGTGAGCCTTGTTTCTCCGTGCCTGGACTTCTTCCTCGGTCGCCCGGCCTACAGCATGAAGCTCATTATACACGTCGAGCTTAGCCTCCGCAAAAATCCATATTTCATGCGCACTACGACGCGCACTCTGATCAGGTGAGGGACGGGATGAGGAAGGATGAGAAAGCATGTTGATCTCCGCCATCCTGGCATTGAGTTCGGCGGTCAGATCTACCACCCTCCGTTGCACGTCGACGTTCTTCATCGCCACCCCACGGCTCAATTCAAGCTCGTCATATTTTGCCTTGAGGAGCTCCCCAACTCACTGTTGCAGGCCACGTCCCTCATCAACTCGCTGTCCGCCTGCTCCAACTCAGCTCCCCTGCATTCCGACTGGGACTGCCCTCGTTCGACCGCCGCTCGATGATTAGAGCGGTACTTCTGATACTTTTTAGCATCTTTTTGTAAAGGGTCATCCGTTTTGGCTCACGGCGTCCTCTCTCCACCTCCAAAACAAGGGTCTGAAAAAGAAGAGGGAAAGCAGAAATAAGCACACCTCAAGTTAGTCTAATGATATGCGGAAGGGAGAGAGGAAATAAAGATTACCTGCAAAGCCATGCCGAAAACCCTTCGGGATAGCTCTGCGTCATCCATCGTACTGAGCGCCTTGCTTTCAAAGATGGCGCACAATAGGGTAAGGGTCGAAGCAGCCTACTCGTTGTTTGACAGTAAGTTGTAAGCCGCTGGAATCGTAATACGATGGTCGGATCCATCCGTCGTCATCTCTACGTGGGTAAGGCCACCCATGAACTCGTCGACATCCCCATGAGCAATGTCGGAGTCCGATCTCTCCGCTTCATCGCCAGGCCCCTCAATGTTGGTCAACGACCCTCCCTCGACAGTACGCGCGGAACTAGCATCGGGAACGACACTCCTTTGCTGAGCCGACCTCCCCAAAAGAATTGCGTCGGCCATGAATGAAGGCCTGTACGTCGGCCGAGGCACCTCACTCCCCCGGTATTCGGTAGCCACCCCTTGCCTTTTTCAAGCCTCCTCTATTTTATTTTTGACGATTCCTCGCCATCGAAGGGTCCATCCACGAATTGCAAAGCCGATGCCAACAATGCCGACTCCCACATAACCATATTCGTGGATGTGGCCCCCTGTAAAGGAGCTGGAGAGAGATGTCCTCGGACAGGCTCGACCAATATACCTTTAGCATCCGAATTAACGTCGGATCATTTGGAAATAGGGACTACCTCCCTCTTCCTCGAAGCGCCTCGACCTATCACCGTAAAAAGAAGTGAGCGAGGTTGCAAACTTTACAAAGCAAGAACCATAAATCTATCTGAAGAGACTTTGGGGCCATAACGCCGCATAAAGGCAGGCCAAGTGCGGGTCTCTTCCGCGTAGGGTAGCAATCCAACAACCCATCTCCTGATATTGGCAACGGGCCGGGGCGAATGAGCCATAGCTGCAATACAAAGGTTAGAGTTGCAGCGGTCACAAGCGACAAGAAATGTAACAAACTGCGATACTTACGTTTCGAATTCCACCTCTCTGGGAATCCAGCAGGGTTGGAGACCAAGTGCTCGGTCCTAACGAAAAAATATTTGCGCCAAAACCCACGACTCACTCGATCGTCAGTTTTGACTACCAATCCTTTTGTACCACGACCTCGGAGATGTACCATGGTTCCTTTTAAATAGCAAGCACTGAACAGTTGTAGGAGGTGATGGACCGTGACTTCACATCCGGCTAACTCCGCATACTGAGTCAGTAGTCGAATCACCTTCAGAGTGTACGGCGTAAGTTGAGCGGACAGACATTATAGAACTGGCAAAACTCCTCCGCCAAGGGGAAAAGAGGGAGGCTGTAACCAATCGAAAATGGGTACTCATAAAAAGTGCAATACCCCGGCCTATGAACATCCACGTGATCCCTCCCCGCCGAAATCATCTCTACGTAAAAGGGTATGCCGTGCTTCACACGGAGGTCATCCAAGTGATTTTGCAACGACCTGGAAAACTTTGGAGCTGGAACGGGAGAGTCTTTACTAAAATCACTTCGAGATAACGTACGTTGTGGAAACAGCGCCTCCACAGTGAGAGGACTGATGTCTTCTTCCTCCCCCGCCCTTCCACCATCGGAAGATGACGACACGTTCAACGGAGCAGCAGCTGGGATCCTCTCCTCGCTTCGGCGAGATTTAGGCATGATCTCGATGAAGAAAAGGTTATGCACAACACAACAAAAGAAAGGAAGATTTTCGATCAGGAGAAAATGCACCCGAATATGGAAGTATATACTAAAAGGTTGGAATTATTTTTCAAAGTGATCAAAGATTGAATCAGATTAAACCCTCCCCTTATTTATAGGGTTGAGAGGCGCCAGAATCGAAGAGACAAAATTCGAACCAGTGCGGGAAACCAAGCGCTAGAGCAGTTGATTTCCTGCCCCGGGAATACGCGTAATGATGATGCCTGCGTACGCTGTCATCACACGGGGAAAGGCATTACGTTTCGGTTATCTGACAGTCATGATGAGTGTCTCATACCTGTCACGTCATGGTCCTTTGATAAGGTCAAACTCTCCCAAAATGGGGGTATCGATTCCGCCCTTCGAGGACGCATCTCTCTGCGACCCCGATGAGCAGAGGGACTAACTGTATGGGGTCAAATTTGACTGATCACGCCCCTAAGCCAGCACGAGCGTCCGTACATATGTGAGTCTAGTTAAACGGATAATTTTGGGGACAACACAAGGGACGACCTCACGACCATGTCGGCCCCTCTACAGCGTGTACTTATTTCTGTTTAAATATTTAAATAAAGATCCTTCGTTATATAAAGGGAGTATGAGCGGTGTAAAGGGGATGGAATTGATTTTTGATAATACAAGATCTCTCTCTTCTCTCTAACATTGTCTCTCCCATCTCTCTAAGATTATCATCTTCTCCCTCCCCCACCGATTTATATTATTGCTATACGAATCAATTACAAAGATCATCCTAGAGTCTATTATCTTCGATTACGATTTATCCCTTCATCTATATTGATTGATTTGCTTAAAAAGTATTCAACAACTTTTGAGTCAAACATGATGGTACTTATTAAACATAATGAATAGTATACAACTTAATATTTATAAGCGAAGGTACAAGACAGAGATTTGCAATTCCGCTGCTTTGGTTCCTTTGCTATTACAACCTTTTTTGTTTTACACATCATAGACTTGACCTTTAAGTTACATGCAAATTTTATTTAGTTGCGTAAATGAAATTATATGTTTTAAATTAGAAAAAATAGTTGCTACAATATTTTTTTTTGGAATATCCGTGTTGATGGCTGAACTATGGGTTTTTCTATTTGAATTAAATTGGTTAAGCATGAAGGTTTAGATGTATTCTTTTGGACAATAGGGTGAGGTGAAATAACAATATGGACAGAGAGGCCAAAAGGGGACACAATATATTGCATACGCAGTTCTGTCACCCACTCACCACTCGCAAGCTCGCAACTTAGGCATAACTTTCAATATTCAGAAACTTACATTTTTTTTCAGGCTTTTTATTTAAAAATATTCACTAGTTCTTGTTGAATTTCAGAAGTTGTTGTTTGTCCTTGTCAATTCCATTTTGGGTGACCTTAAAATACGAGAAGTTTTATTTTGTGTCTCGTATAACTGATACTGGTTGTATGAGGCTCCTTTTTGTCTCACAAATTTGTGGACCACAATCTTTCACTTCTGGGTCCACATAAATCTGAGTCCATAAATTTGTGAGACAAAAAGGAGTCTTATACAACTAGTGTCAGTTATATGAGATACAAAATAAAATTTTCCTTAAAATACAAAGGATGCACAACAAAAAAGGTAA
The DNA here is from genome assembly GCA_026770625.1 of Nicotiana glauca. Taxonomy (NCBI): domain Eukaryota; kingdom Viridiplantae; phylum Streptophyta; class Magnoliopsida; order Solanales; family Solanaceae; genus Nicotiana; species Nicotiana glauca. Next base: position 38,103 of record MU729279.1, read on the forward strand.
TACAGGAGTAGTATAATAAAGATGAGGAAGACAAGGGAGGAAGAGATGATAAAATGATAAACTGATCCTTGTGTTTTTCAAATAAGTTATTTAAATATACTTATGAGGAGACTTTAGTCCTTTAAATTTGCTAAAAGTGAGAAGTTTTGTTTCCCCATCAAATAGTTAACAAAGTATGGATGTTAGATTTAAAACTAAGTTGTAAAATAAAAAAAATTTAACTAAAAACATCAAGAAAGCCTCGTCAAATCTCATAAACAATAGCTCCAATAAGATGCTTATAATTTTTACAGGATTTGGGAGGGATGAGATTTGGGGTGTTCTCCGGAATCAAACTAAAAATGGTAATAGTTGTTGGTACTGATTTTCATTTTAGGTAATAAAACCTAACCTCGGTAGAGTAGCAACGAGTCCATGTCAAGATATCTACCGAATATGTAAACTTGTATAGGATATGGCATAAGGCTAACAAGTAAGAAATATCAATGTAATGCCAGTAGTAGAAAGAATATCGATTAGTAAAGATAAAGGGGCACGAATGGCAACGAGAAATAACCAAGTAATTAAGCAATAACATAGTCACGGTATGGATGTAGTATAAATGTGTTCAAGTAGGGAAAACTATATCCACTCAACCAATCAAATTATTTCTAATATGCGAATTTCAACAATCTCACTTCTCGTAATATCAAATCTTAAATTACAACTTCCAAACCTTTAACACACATGGCACCTTGTGCCCGTATTTTTCATCTCACTTCGCACGGTAAAATTCACGTGCTACTCGGTACATAATATCGTATGAACTTCTCATTAGAATGTTCAAGAGATTTCTTTATATATCGTAAAGTAAAATTACAGTTTCTGAACCAAGTAGGAAATTAATGAGAAAAATAAAGTTTAATTTAGAAATCATTTGAGTAAATAAAATAATATTTTTAAATAAAATACAACATTGTATAAGCTACTGAATTAATATAGGATTATTATTTTAAAACATAATAACAAATTATTTTTTAAGTAAAGTAACAACATCAGACAGGCTAATGAGATTAAGTTGAGAAATCAATTAAAGTAAAATATGGCAACTATTAAAAATAGTAAAGTATCGAATAAGACGACGAGCTTTAACTTAAAGGTCACATAATATAAGGATGCTATTAATTCTTTTATTTAAAACCGTTGTATTACCACAACTCAACGGAGTATGAGCTAATGACTCGGCGTAGTAAATTCATCTTGAAAATCAATTCACCAAAATAATAATAATAGAAAAGGAAAAACAGGGAATAACGACAAAGCAGTAAACTAATGGAACAACTCAGTCCTCGAACACCAGTAAAAGAAACAAGAATTACCCATCCTCAGAGTCTCATACGAAAGAATTGAAGCCAACACAGTACAACAAGGAATACAAAACACATAAATTGTTGCGGCGCGCAACCCGATCCCACCGTACATCACTATCCACCCTTATTCCACCATGTAAATATCAATAATAATAAATAAATATATGTTGCGGCGCATAACCCGATCCCACCATATAATCAGAGTGAATATCATAATTCACCCTTATTTCACCATATCAATCCACTCTTATTTTACATGTTGTAGTGTGCAACCCGATCCCCCATATAATATCAATATTACAATATAAATATCCTTCCTTATTTCACCATATCAATTCTCCCTTATTTTACCTGTTACGGCGTGCAACCCGATCCCCCGTACAATAATTTAAATCAGCAGCAACAATTCAATAGCTCAATTTACAAGAATTTTTATAACCAAGGGTATGATTACATGGCAATAAAGAAACCACGTAAAAATTAAAGGAATACAACAAACTTTACAAAAATGACAGGATAGGTAAAGCACGTGATAACTAAGTATGCAATCACAATAATTATGACATGTAGCAGATAAGCATAGAGTCATAGAAGAAACTCAACAATTAAGAGGTAACAAGACAATAAATAAGGAAATAACTTCAACTAAGGCATATAAGAGCCAAATAACGAGTAAGAGGTACAATAAGTGCTAACAACGTCAAGTAGAGCATGTAAGAGTAGACTAAGAATGAGATATCACATTTTATGACAATTCAATCAAAGACATGGGAAGATACTAGACAATCTGAACCGATCAAATACCACATATAGACCGCGTACCCACTCGTCACCTTGCATACATGATTTTCACATAACAAGATAGCACAATTAGCTCAATCCCTAAGGGTAGTTTCCTCCGCACAAAGTTAGATAAGACACTTACCTCCGGCCAACTTAATACTCAATTTAGCTTTTTCTTTACAAATTCACCTCCACTCGGCTAAACCTAGCCAAAGACGACTTGAATATATCACACAATGAAAGAGAAAATAATATCGGTTAATAAGCTATAATCTTTATACAATTTTTAAAAAATCAACAAAAGTCAAACCCGTGCCCGCCGATCAAAACCCGAGTCCAAGGGTAGGTCATGACTACCCATAGACCCACAAGTCCATATATGTGTTTTGTTTCCAAATTCGAATCCTATTCAACTCTCAAATCCCCGCAAAAAAATCTAAACTTTGACAAAATTTCCCCCTTAGATTCTTATGAATTTGATGTTAAATCTAATGTATAATCATGGAATATAACTGAAAATTGCTTAGAAGCACTTACCCAATGGCTTTGTATGAAAATCCCTCCACAAAATCGCCTCTCATCGAGGCTAGGAATATATGGTAAAATAAAGCTAAATCTCGGAATACCCAACTATATACAGGTTGCAGATTTCGTATCTGCGACATAGGGTTCGCAAATGCGAACTCTGCAAAAGCGAGCATTCATCAGCAAAGCAAAACAGGAGACTTTCTACTAAGGTTGCATTTGCAACCAAATTCTTTGCAAATGCAAAGACAGCTGCCTCGCAAAAGTGGCAGGGATCTTCGCAAAAGCGAACTGCCACACTTTGCAAATGCGAGAGATTTCTTCGCAAATGCGAATTCTTCCCCAGTAACCCAATTTCGCAAATGCGAGCGCATTAGCGACAAAATTCATCGCATTTGCGATGGAACCAGTACCAACACACATAGTTTTTAACAAAATACTTCGAAACTAATCTAAAACTCACCCGAGCCCCCGAGGCTCCAAACCAAACACCCACACCAGTCCATAAATACAACATGAACTCGCTCGTGCGATTAGAACATCAAAATAACCTCTAAAAGCACGAATCAAACGCCAAAACACATGAAGATTATAATAAACTTCAACAACTTCTAGAATCGCAACTAAGCATCCGAACCATATATAATCAACTCCAAATGACGCCAAATTTTGCAAGCAAGTTTCATATGACGAAATGGACCTATTCCAAGTTTCGAAACTAAAATTCGAACCCCATAGCCTTAAAGTCAAATCATGGTCAAACCTAGGAAAATTCTAAACCTTTTAATTGTCAACTACCGCCAAATGATGCCGGAACCCTCTAGAAACATCCAAATAAAATTCCGAGCATATGCCCAACTCCAAAATCACCATCCGTACCTATCGGAACCATCGAAACTATGATCCGAGTTCAAATACTCAAAAGTCAAACCTTTGTCAATTCTTTCAACTTCGAGCTTCTCAAATGAGAGTCACTTCTTAAAAATTCCTTTCCGAACCTCTAAAAAACCCAAGCCGATAATGCACACAAGTGTGTGTGTGTGTGTGTTATATATATATATATATATATATATATATATATATATATATATATATATATATATATATATATACACACATACAAAGAAAATATATTTTTCGGCTATTATTTTGAGAGCGACTATATATATATATATACATACACACACATACAAAGAAAATATATTTTTCGGCTATTATTTTGAGAGCGACTATATATATATATATACATATACACACATACAAAGAAAATATATTTTTCGGCTATTATTTTGAGAGCGACTATATATATATATATACATACACACACATACAAAGAAAATATATTTTTCGGCTATTATTTTGAGAGCGACTATATAATGTCATTTTCTGTAATAAAAATTAACTTAAAATCGAACTAATTAATTTGATTTCCTTTAAGAACCAATTCAAATTGAATCATGGATCATAGAGATGGACGAGAGTGAGGTGACCATTGTGTGTGTTGAAAGATTGAAAAAAATGTACTAATTAATTTTTACATAAAAAAACTGAAGTTACGCATATGACAATGAGATGGTAGGTGAGAATAGAAATATTGATTTATTAGTTTTAGGATAGCGCCATTTTGACAATTATTTATTATTTGGAGTCTTAACTTGAAAAGGAAAGACTGGGTGGGTGTTTGGACATAAGAATTGTAAAATGCCGGAAAAAAATAATTTTTTATCAAATGAATATGGTGTTTAAAAATTAGAGTTGTGTTTGGACATGAATATAATTTTGAATTATTTTTTATATAATTGATATGAGTGAAAATTTTAAAAAATAGATTTTTGGAGTTTTTAAATTGTTTGAAAAATACTTAAATTTATCTTCAAGTCAAAATTAAAAATTTTATGACGAAACAGTGATTTCGAAAAAAATTTAAATTTTTCGAAAAAAAGAAGAAGAAAATATTCTGACGGCCAAACAGGCTCTTGGTTCTTTTTGAAATTTAAACATTGAAAAAAAATCTAAGGGGCTTACACTCTGCTTGGATCATTGTTCCCCATCGCTTTATAATATATTGTATCGTATTGTAGCGTATTTTATCGTATCATTTTATGAATACAATATTTGGATAGATTGTATTTTTTGTTAATGTTAAATAATATTTTGTTGTTTGGTTTGACTATATTCTGCAATACTGTAACTAATAAGTTTACTAAACTATCCTCAATTGTTTAAATATTAAATTTATCAAAAACTATGCATAAAAATGATTTAAAAAAATAAATAGAAGAATGTAAAACACCTTAAGAAAGTAGAACAAAGGAGCGAGACAGAAGAAGGCAAACCAAAGGAGCACAAACTCCACACCATGGAACCCCCACCGATCAAGCCACCACTCCCATCGGAACCACCGGATAAATATATCCAAATGGAGGTAGAACCACCACAACACTCCTATAAGGAAATTCTCCTCGATAAACAAGTGAGCAACCAAACCAACTACTATGACATGGATAACCAATCAATTCTAGAGCTGGATAAAGGTAAGCACACTAAAGGCTCAATTCCACTCTCACAAGGAGAAAAAGAACGCCTTTATATGCCATGGAGATACTCGGTAATCATCAAAATATTCAAAAGAAAGATGCCTCACCACATGCTTCGTTCTAAACTAATTGACCTATGGAAGCCATCTGAACAGTTAATCTTGATTGACCTAGGGTGGGACTTCTACATAGTAAAATTTAGCTTAGAGGAAAACATGGTGAATGCACTAAACCTAGAGCCTTGGTTTATTTCTGGAAACTTCCTATCAGTACGAAAATGGGAATAAAAGTTTGTCCCTCAAGAAGCCACCCTCACCTCCACTGCCATTTGGATACGGCTACCCCAACTGCCAACAGAGTTCTATGACAAGGTTATATTAGAAAAAGTCGGGAGGAAATTAGGAAAACTCCTCAAGATAGATCAATGTACATCCTTTACCCTAAGGGGGAGATATGCACGCATCTGTATCCCAGTGCCACTAGAAACTCCAACGGAAACAACAGTAATCATAGGAGATCATAAACAGGCAGTGATTTATGAAGTCGAAGGAACACTTTGCACCAGTTGTGGCAGGATAGGGCACACTGCTCCTAAGTGAAATTATAAGCCACACACATCCACAACATCCAATGGACCACAGGAAGTTCATTAAAAGGAACCAGCCCCAGAGGAAAGTGAATGGAAGACTGTCACCTTCCCACAAAGACGCAAGCAAGGATAGCCAAAAACAATTATCAAAAATGAAGGTAAAGTGCATAAACCACAGAATATTCCACAGACAGATGAGGTACAGGTAAACATGTTTGATGCCATTTCTGGTAAATTCCTATAAACCCAAACTTTTAATTACAATTCAAAAAACTCATTAAACAGTACACAAAACAATAAAAGAAGGCCACTTGGCACAATAAAACTCCCCTCCGGTGCTCAACATACGCCAAAACACGAGCAAAATCCAAGCCCAAGAGACCAGCCCAATATGGGAGCCAAACGAAAAGTGGGGCCAACAATAGATGACCCCACGGGTTCAAATCACCAGCCCAATTCTCAAGAGGACATCAGCCCAAACCCCAATGCCTCAATCATCACGCTGGGCGGAACGCCCAATGAGGCTGGTCCCTTATACCCAAACGGGTACTCCACCATGGGAACCACTGACAACCCACCTCCCCAACCAAATACCAAAACCTATGATTTCCCTACCAAATCTACTGCAACATCCTCTAATGGAGAAATCCTAAGAGACACAAATGATAATCGAGTGCCCTATCTACAACCCCTTCCTTCTCCAATCGAAAAGACCACAACCGTCACCTCCATTATATCCCCAATTAATGAACACCCAAACCCCCTAGACCCAATGCTTAGAAACCTTTCCATTATCCAAGATGTGACACAAAAAGTGTTAATGATGGGAGAACAGCCCTTAAACTTCACTCTCATCGTTACCCAAAGTAGTAAATCGAAAAAGCACAAAAATGGCAAAAGATTTGCTACCGACCACCATCTCCACCCATCCACTACCACCGGACCACCAACCGGCCTCCTGGTTGGAGCTTGCCTTGTAGGGGCAAGGCCTTTCCTATGATTTCACCTTGGATAATTGGAGGGTGACTCTGATAGTGCAAAATCTAGCACACTTAGCCAAGGTGATAGTGGAAGCCCTGAACAAGGCCTTGGTGGCGTTTGGACCTCTCCTATGGCAGTCGATGGCCAACAGCGACAACCCATCACCAATAACAGATCCCCAAACACTCAATAACCACATTCTTCAGAGCTTTCAATCCCTCCCCTTCTTCCTAGATCTGATGAAAGAAGACCCAGCGGCGGAGCCGGTCTTTATTCCGATCCAGTTACCAACTAAACCCTCATCTTTCACTCCAAAGAGAACGAATAACTCACCACCCCTCCAGAACATCCAAAAATCAATCTCCAAAGCACTGGAGATACTCAAGAACAAGGATGCCCCAGAGAAGCCGAAACAGACTTACCCAGCACCAAGGACGAACTCGATACTACTCGACTCGGTAAGATGAATCGAATTCAGCATGGAAGCAAGGGAGATAGTCGTAGTCCTGTGCCCCAAATCCATGTCCAAGTGTGGAATGAGCCTAGTCTCATCCTAAACACACGGACCATTGAAACCAGTGCTGAACCTAACCCCAATTATGAGTTTGAAGAAGAAGTCTCCACCCCCCAAATGTTAGGTCTGCCCGGACCAACAAGCCCTCGAGAGGGAACTCACCAATCACCCACAACTCCAATGATGAATTACATCATATGGAATGTTAGGAGTGGAAACAATGCCGAGTTCCAACGACACTGTTTAGAGATGGTGAGAATGCGCAAACCAACAATGTTAGTTTTGTTTGAAACAAAGATGGTAGACCACCAGACCTTAGCCCAACAGCTTGAATTCGACATGATCATTCAGTCTCCAGCGGTAGGCCCATCTAGGGGAATCATATTTATGTGGAAGGAGGATATCATAGCTGTGGAAGAAGTGGCTATACCCTCCAAGGTATCCACGCAATGGTGAAGGTAAGCCTAGATAACTATGTAGTTAATCACTATCTCTAATAACACAAGAACAAACTGGTTCATAGGAGGAGACTTCAATGAACTCTTGAAGGCCAGGGACAAGTTTGGGGGCAACCTTATAAACCTGAGCCGCAACAACCTATTTTAGAATTGCATAAACAAGTGTCACCTAATAGACCTAGGGTATAAAGGATGCAAATACACTTTGACTAATAAAAGGTATTCCAACAGAACTTCCCTAATCCTAGAAAGAATTGATAGGTGCTTTACCAATGAAGGTTGGATAGAACAGTACCCTGAGGAAACTGTTCAACACCTCACTAGGACCCATTCAGACCATTGTCCTTTAAAAATACAACTGGTAGAGCCCCCAAACAACAAACAATCAAGGCCCTTCAGATTTGAAACAATATGGGCTAGCCACCCTTCCTTCCCCAACATTATTAATAGAGCCTTCTCTGATCAATCCACCCTCCTCCAATCCACTGAAAGTTTCAAAACTCTAGCAACCAAATGGAACCAGGAAGTCTTTGAAAACATTTTTCATAAAAAAAAAAATAGACTCATGGCTAGAGTCTGTGGCATACAAAAGTCCCCTAGCTACCAATTCAGTAGCTTCCTTCAAAAGCTTGAAACAGACCTTAATGATGAGCTGAACCTTATCCTCAAGAATGAGTAAGACTTTTGGAAACTGAAGTCTAGGATCAACTGGCTAAATGAGGGTGATGCCAACACAAGATTTTTCCACACTTATACCCTTAATAGAAGAAGTAGAAATAGAATCCTATCCCTCAAAGAAGAAAATGGAAACTAGCTCCATGACCAAAAAGAAATCCAGTCAACCATTGTTGGCTTCTTTACTGAACTTTACTGAACATCTCACTCTGAAGTCCCTTGGGCAACCATTCACCACTCCACCATGGAAGCCAGTCTGTCCCAAAGTCACAGGGCTTTCATGGACAGATCCCTTCAAATAAGTGAGATCAAAAGGGCCATTTTCTCCAGCAAACCTTTCAAATCCCCAGGCCCTGATGGCCTCCACCCTTTTTTCTATCAAAAATACTGGAATATTGTTGGGGACTCTATCTCAGAATTTTGCCAAAAGTGCTTCAACACAAGCTCCATGGATAACACCATGAACCAAACCCTTCTGTGCCTAATTCCTAAATGCCCACAAGCCTCAATGTTGAAAAACTACAGACCCATTGGCCTTTGTAACACCATCTACAAAGCAGTCACTAAAATCATTGTAAACAGGATAAAACCTATCCTACCTCACATCATAGGACCAAGCCAAGAAAGCTTCCTCACTAACAGAAGGGCATGTGACAATGCCATCATTGTCCAAGAATATATCAACCATTTCAGGAAAATGAAAGGCAAGAGTGGCAATATGATTCTAAAAATAGACCTAGAGAAGGGCTTTGACAGACTAGAATGGTCTTTTATTAGAGACACCCTATATGTCTTTAATTTTCCCAAGGGCCTATCCATGCTCATCATGTCTTGCATAAGTACTTCCTCCATCTCCATCCTAGTCAATGGGGGGGGAAACTGAACCCTTCAACCCCTCAAGAGGCATAAGACAGGGAGACCCTATGTCCCCCTATCTATTCATTCTGTGTATGGAAAGATTTTCTAGATCCATTGACAAGGCAGTTCTGCAAAACCAATGGCACCCCATAAGCATAAGTAGGTCTGGACCAAAAATCTCACACCTATTCTTTGTAGATGACCTCACTCTCTTTGCCAAAGGTAACATCAGAAACTACAATGCCATCCTCTCCATTCTACACAACTTCAATAGTTAGTCGGGACTAAAAATAAACCTAACCAAATCTAGAGTCCTATTTTCCTCAAACACCGCCCAAGATACCTCCCAACATCTCACCAACCTACTGTCTATCAAACATACAACATCCTTTGGAAAATATCTTGGTTTTCTCATTTTCCATAAAAAACAATCAGCCTCAGACTTACAATTCATTATTGACAATATGCAAACCAAGTTGGCTGGCTGGAAAACAAAATAACTTAACATGGCTAGAGAATAGTCCTGGCCAAGACCACCCTGAGCAGCATCCCAAGCCATGTAATGCAATATCTCACCCTTCCTACCAAAGTAACCAATCAAATTGATAGAATACAGAGAAACTTCCTTTGGGGCACCACCCCTAAAAGGAAAAGTTCCAATTGATTAAGTGGGATGTAGTCACTAGGACCAAGTATTCAGGAGGGCTAGGGCTGCAAAAAGCTAGCTTTAAAAGCAAAGTTGCTCTCTCAAACCTGGCATGAAGAGCTTACAAGAACACCAACAGTCTTTGGGCTAGAGTCCTAATTCACAAACATTGCAACAAGTCCAGACCTCCCCGTGTTTTGAGGCACCTAAGGAACCTTAAATCCCCAATATGGAAGGGATTACTAAAGGGCCGGAAAATCTGTAGCAAAGACAATAGATGGGTTGTTAATAGAGGGAATATGGTCAACTTTTTAAATGACATTTGGATTCCTAACTAGCCAGCTATGATAGAAGGCCCCCTAACCCAAAATGACCTCTAAGTCAGGGCTGATACAATTCACAATATGGGCATTTGGGACACCGCAACACTGTCTATCACCATCCCCCCCACATATCCTAAACCTTCTTAAGACTGTGTTCATTCCCAGTTCCACCACCAAAGAGGACAATCTAATATGGGACCTGACAACCAATGGGCAGTTCTCCAATAGCTCTGCCTATTCCTTCATAGGCAGGAACACACTAGACTACCCTCCCGGGGAAGAAGCACTCTTCAAATAGATTTGGAAGCTTCAAACCCCTAATAAAAACAAGCATTTTATCTGGCTCCTAACCCATGGAAAACTCCCAACCAGGAGCTTTCTACACTCTATTAGAATAAACTTCCCCTTCATTGCCACTACTGTGGCTTTGATCAGGAGGACATTGACCACATCTTCTTTCCTTGCTCCAATGCTTCCCATTACTGGAATGTCATATTGTCAAAATCATCAGCTTCCACATCCTCCCATCATGTCCTTAATATCCACATTTGGCAATCATCATGGTCAACTCTCAAAGGGGTGAAGTACAACAGCTGCCTCAACTGGGACAGCCTCATCCCCTTCTGCCTCTGGCATATTTGGTTGACTAGGAGCAACAATGTCTTCAATAACAAAAAAGATCATATTAATGCCAACAACACCATATCAAAGGCAACAAAGTACCATGTGCTTACAAATAACAACCTCAAAATGGTTCATGCTAAAATGGATACCCCCACCTAGAGGTTCCTACAAACTAAACACTAATGGAGCAGCAAAAGGCAACCCAGGAATAGATGGAGCAAGGGGGATTTTCAGAAATCATAATGGGAACTAGATATTGGGCAACATAAATAACATACCTCAAAAAACAAACAAAAAGACATAAATTCAGGCCCTTATTAGAGGTCTACAATTAGCTGAACTAAACAACCTAGTTCCGCTAGAGATAGACACTGATTCAGTAGAAACAATCAATATGTTGATAAATGAAAATCTAATTTTTGACCCTCTAATTTGTGAATACAGATCAATGATCCAAATGATGGGCAGCGTGGTGGTGAGGCACACCTATCGGGAGTAAAACAGAGTAGCTGATGCGCTGGCGAAGGAAGCAGCAAAAGAAAGCTTTTTGAACAAATCTTTGTCAGCAGTTCCTCCGATGTTTGCCAATGATGTATTTTGGGCAGACATCCTAGATCTTTTGTGGGCTATAATCTAAGTACAATTATGCAAAACATTGTAACAATGGGTGCCATAAGGTACCCCAGCAACGTCCCAATTATAACCCCCCTTCTAACTAGTTTGGCTAATATAATATAATATCCCTTTGACAAAAAAAAAGTTAAAAGCAAATTAGGAGAAAATATAAAATAGAAGGCGGCAAAACACCTTTAACGTTAGCGGCAGAAGTTCTGGGAAAAAACAAATTAGGTCATACGTTGGAGATTTGGAGTTAAAATAGCAAAAAAAGCTAAAGGGTAAAATAGAATGTGGAGTAATAAGTAAGACATAATTGGAAAAAAAAATAGAAAATAATCCGACCACGCCAAATCGGTTGTTTAAAAAAAGGGGACTTTTTATTATTTCAAAATAATAAATTTAACAATACAATACAATCAATTTTAATTAAACAATCAAAACAAATATTATTTTGTATAACAATACAATATGATTCAACGAGGAACAACCATCCAAACAAGTTGTTAGTAGTACTCAATTGGTCTTTTCTTATAAGATGAAATTATAAGATCGTATTAGCTTGATATTCAGTAAACTAATTATAGAATCCCTATTATTCCTCTTCAGCATTTTAATTAATATTGCTGCTGCACTTATTAGTACTACCATTTGTATGAACTCCTCCTATATCTAATCAGCAACATTCATTACGAAAATTAATGATGTCTTCAGTATTAATCCTTCATTAACTGTCTTAATTTTCATATTTTAAGATCTAAGAAGGAAGTTAGAAAACCAATTTTGGTACGGTACTTATACAACTACATTATGGAGTATTTTGCCGAATAGGTATAAATCTAGGTTCTTGATACATAAGCATGTTTGACTCAAAAGTTGTTGAACACTTTTTAAGCAAATCAATCAATACAGATGAATGGGTAAATCATAGTCAATCATAATTAATACCGGATCGAAAGACAGAATTATAAAATAGAAGATTAAATAGGGATAATATTGGGGAGCTTTTATTGATCATCGAAATTTGTCCCGTCTCCCCTTGGGGAGGTTCAGGAAATTACAATCAAGTTGTCTCATTCACGAATTGTCGAAGGTGAAAGATCTCTTTCCCCTTTTTCCCTGGCTCCATGAGCTTTTTCCGTGGAGTTTTCATCTCCAGTGATGTTCTTGTACTGGTGGAAGATGAAGAAAGATGAAAAAGCCCCCTTGCTTTGACTCTCCTACCCTCTATTTATAGTCGGAGACTTCTCCTGCTTATCGCACCTACCTCGACCGGGTCGGGGGGGGGGGGGGATGATTTTTCCTCATGGAGGTGCTCCGACCTCGACGCTTATGTTATGATTAGCAATGATCAGACAGGGTCGAGTTCATTAGATAACACTCCGGGATAGCTGGGATGTGGTCATCATCGCCGTGGTCGTGTGGTCAGATTCTGACCAATACAGTTAGTCCCTCTATTTGTCGGGGTCGTATCTTATCGACCTCAGCGGACGGATCATGTTTGTGACGTAACCGTGGAGGGAGTCGAATTAACATATTATTCTTTGGTTGCGTTACGAACTTCGGAGCCTCCTAGGGGCATCTTCCCAATACTTTCATACCGTTACGACGGTTTCGAATCTAAGGCGCCGGTTGATAATCATAACGTCGCTTTGTACAAGCAGTCATAATGGCGCATGTTCCCAAGAAGTTGCATCGGTGTTCGTGCCCTGGAGAATCTGTCTTATAAATTGAAGGGGTTTGTCAGTTGTCTTTCATATTTCTTCACTTATCTTCAAGAGAATTTCCAGGATTTCTCTTTTTTGGTTAATTCGAGCTCTTTCTTTACCTCTTTGCTCGCAGCAGCCTTCAATCTTTCTACCTCTTCAGTAAAATTCCCTCCCCTTTCTTTGGGTTAAAAGATGGAAGGAACTTCTTCTCACGATAATCTTTCGGCTGTTTCGCCAGCGGATGAGGACCACGCTCTAGCAGATGGAGATTCAGACCCGATGGAAAGCGAGGATGTCAATTTAGTAGAGGAAATTTTTCTCCGTCCGGGGAAGGCAATGGAAGACTTCAGCGCCGATGGGGGTAAGGAGCATGTAGATATTAAACCCCTTATGGGAGAGATCAGAATAGCGAATTTAAAGGAGCGATGGGGTATTCCCAGTTACATCGAGATGGCGCAGGCAACGAGAGATGAGAGGGTCCAAATCGACCATCCCGGGTTCTGTTCGTTCTACGCTTACCCCTTCCTCGTGGGGTATACACTCCCACTTCCAATGTTGGTGGTCGACTTCTGTCGCTATTATGAGGTGTGCCCTGCCCAAATCTCTCCTTATCTGTACAAGTTGTTTCTTATGTTTATCAAGTACGCAGAGTTGGCCGGTCGTGAGGTCAATTTGAGGCATGTGCTCAGCCTATTTGCTCCTCAGAAGATTCGCGGTACTATGATCCACGCGCGTCCTCGCGGGTCAAAAGGTTTGATGGTCAAGATGGACGACATGATAAATCGCCGTTTCTTCAATAATTTTTTCTATCTGCGGACCAAGCACCTCGTGGCCGATCCATCTTGATTTACATAAGTGTGGAACTTTGCCCATAAGTCTTCGTCCTCGATTAATGGAGTTTCTGTTTCGGATTCATTTTCCTTACATCTTATGTTGCATATACTGATCTATATTGGTGCTTTGCAGCCGAGAAGGTGCCCCCGCCTCCTTTGGAGGGGATTAGGGAATGGGTCAAGGCCATCCTTCCCTATACAACGGGCATTCGTACGTGGGCGATATTTCATCGGAGATTCGGACGTAGGACCCTTACAGGTGAGATAACGCCTTTACTTCTTGACCCTTCTCTTTTGTATTGATCTTACTTTTTAAGCCTTGTTTGTTGTGATTAGGGAGAGTTCGCAGAGTCAGGGCCCTTCAGTTGGCTTTTCGTTGGCTGGCCGCATCCGCTCGTATCAATGCAGTATCTGCGGCTCGTCCTTCGTCAAGGGCAGCATCGGTAGAATCTGTGGCCTTGGCCACTCCGACCCAGGCTATATCTCGGGAAGAGGGCCCATCTGGTACTGCCCGTCCTCAAACTGATTCACCATCGACCGAGGAGGAAGAATGGCCATTGAAGAGGCAGAGAGTAGGTTTCGAGATGGATCCCCCGATAGTGATCAACTTGGATTCTACCCTGGCGAACCCAGAGGAAGGTGCTACTGCAGCATCCACCGCCGAGGGGGAGCTGATGATCGGGGCTGCCCCCATCAGCCTGATCCAGGAGAATTCAGCCGCCCCTATCAGACAGTGCTGAAATCTAACACGTGGGTAGGATCGCCGTGATACTCCCGGAGCATAGATACATGAAACATTGGATGCACAACTGACAAGCTAGGTGGCAAGGCAAGTCTATAAGCCACCTCCCCCACTCGATCAAGAATCTCAAATGGGCCAATGAACCTAGGGCTAAGCTTGCCCTTATTCCCAAATCTCATCACG
>MU729280.1:324-13437 GCA_026770625.1 Nicotiana glauca
TCCTTAACCATTTTGTACCTACAATTCATGAAAAACACTAATAAGAGCATTTTGTCATCATATATATCATCAAAACAACATAAGAATGTGATTATTTAAGGCGTGATTATAGTCAAATTCACCTATTATCAATTACGCAGCAATCAGATCTCTTTCTGTTTCAAAATTCGAATTTAATGTGGAAAGAATCAAACGCAGATTCTGTGCCTTTTTTTTTCGCGCGTTTTAAATGGCAGAATCTGCCTAATTATGGATTGATATATAAATTGTAGTTAAAGTGTAGACTGGACGAGTAATTAACAAATTATGCACATTTTTAATAATAAAGTTTCATATATGATATAGTTAAGAAAAAATCCCTTTTTAAACTTCTCGCTGCTTACTAGTCGCCTATTATCATAGGCCCACTAAAGGAGAAACGCTAACTAACATTAAATTTGATATCTTTGATTAGCAACATTTCACCACCACACCTCTTAGTGGTTATTTAATGTAGGCGTGATACCTCATACTTTCAATATATTTCAAATTTTGCTTTCATCTTAACACAGAAATGTCATCATTAACTCAATTATCTTGATTTAGTTTCCAATTCTAAAAGTGTAAAACAGACAATTAATGTAAATTGCTCCAAAAACAAAAACTTCACAAATAGCGGAGTCGAATGATTGGAAAGTACTAGATGACACTATAAACTATCCCTTCTTATTTTTTAAACACCTTTCTTCTTTACTTTGATTTATTCCTACTTTATTCCATCAATTGCGGACATGGAGTTGCAAACGTGTCACACATTTTGTTTTTGTTTTTGAATTTAAGTTAAGACACGACAGTGTAAACATTTATACATTATTAGTGAATTTTAACTTATAATAGTAGTATGATAAAATGTTAGTTACGTTACCATCTTTATACAAGAATACAGAAAACTTAATTTTTTTCAATTTGTTATATAGTGTCCGGAGTCTCGCATTAAAGCACAACTAAATTCGAATTAGTACCGGAAAGTTCCACAATGGAAGGTAAAGCGTTGCCTAACTAAGACTACTCAATACCAATGGCTCGAACCTAATACTTTTAGTTAATTAAAGATGAATGAGTAATTACCACTCCACAATTATCTTATTGGTAATATTCAGTTCTATATTGATTCCATGAATAGGTGGCTTTAATGAGAAATTTTGTTTCCAGTTTCCATGTTGAATCTGGACGTTTCTAATCTTTTGTGAACTTTCTATGGGACAAATATGAACTCTCTATTGGGACAAACGCACACTTTGACTCTTTTCATTACCACAACAGATTTTATAGATCTTTCCTTTTCATCCTTTAATAATTATTTATTTATCAAAGGGAGTAAAGAAAAAAGGTTTAGGGTGACATAAATTGTGGACACGTGTTGACAATATTAGCTTGTAATTTTCCACAGGAAAGAAAAACAAATTGACCAGCCTTTCAAGCAGTACTAAGTAAAGGGGATGAGTTGTTGGCTGCTTTAATCTCTATTTTCTTTTATCGAATTCGATTTTCTTGCTTCAATCATTGCCAAATTAATACCTATTTCATTTAGTACTTCAGTGCTTTCCTTCTTTTCATCGAGTGAATGTTAATCTATATATGAATCCATGACGTGAATCCTTCACAATTCACAAATTTACCCTTTTAACTATCTGGTATTAGGGCTCGATTAATTTGAATTAGTGACGCGTGAGGCTTGTTAGAGCGGAAAGCGTTCCTATAGAGTGTCCCTTCTACCCCATTCGGGATAGTTGAAACATCTCCTTCAAACATCCATCGGGGTGGAGGAGAAATGTTACGCTTTTGTAATAAGAAAACATTGGGGTTTTAAAGTGTCCCTTCTGCCCCATTCTTAACACATTTGTCTTAAAAATTTATATAAATTTTGAAGTATCTTAAAAATTTAAATCTATAAGGTTTGTGATTACCTATTTGACTATTTCCATCAATCTCGCGTAAGAACCAAGGTTGAATCTTAGGGTTTGAGGAAGGCCCACTTACCATTTCGAGGAGTCCTCTCTCTTCCACATTCTTAACATAATATGCTGGAAATTTATACACATAAGTTACATCATCATATTATGCTGGAATTTTTTGTGTTTCAGCAAAATAGTAGCTATTTTTCAATAACTTTGCAAACGGTAGCTAATTTTCAATTACCAGTTCGAAAAGTGACTAATCCGTGCCATTTTCACATAAATTCCTTAGGATTCTCACCTGTCCCCAACATTGTTTTCAACAATATGGTTCCTGGAAACTCCTGATACCAGCTTTGAAGCCCATGTAGTGGGGTGACAAATCTGGACAGAATGTTCTTTTCTTTTCAACAGTCATGAGTAGCTGCTAAACTTTGATTTCAAATGGCTGGCAAATCACTTTGTGTGTAAACTAGCCAAGCTAATTAATGAAAAACTATCAAAAAGTTTTTAGGTTGCAGCCGTTTTCACTCGTTTTTAACTTTCTTAGGAGCTCTAGTTTGAACAGATGACCAATTTAATTGTTTCGGTTTTGTCTTCATTAAAGAGAGCAGACATAAATAATTTTAATAATAGCAGATCATTTGTGTACTAAAAAGTTACAACAAATGGACCCCTCCTGTTCGTTTTTTCATTCACTCCTGCAACTACTGTTAACTATTATAGTCATTGGGCGAAATACATAAATGACCCCTCCAAGTTGTCCATAACGGTAATTTAAACACCGTGTATCACTTAAACCCTTCAAAGTGACATGGCAAAATGTGTGTAATACACTCGTCTTGCAGCAAGTGAAAACCGTTTTTGTTGTAAATTTTCAAAAAATAGTTCTGACAGGATATTACAGAAGCAAAATTAGACATTGGCTCATTTGACACGTCATTAGCGAGTGTAACTCACGTATATGATCTGTTGCACTCGGGTATTTATTTGATCTGGTTAATGGACACTTGAAGTGTCTAAATGGTAAAGGGTTCAATTGAGGTGTTCAAATGACCGTTGTGGACAACTTGGAGGGGCCATCTATGTATTTCGCCTAGTCATTGTTTAACAGAAACAAAGTTCTCTGGGAGCAAGACTGAAAAAAGAAGAAAAGTTTTAATTTTAACACATCCATAAAATTGCAGTACATCTTGCACATAAAAGTTGAAATGCTCCGTCCATGACCAAGAGTTTAAACAAATATAACAACAATAATGCCTCAATCCCAAACAAGATGAGCTCGCCTATATGAATTCTGACTGACAAATGCATTGGTAAAAAAGGAACGTAATTGCTTCCAAACGCTTATTGTTTCTTGCCAAAATGAGGCAAAGAGATAGCCAGTTACATCACCCATCTTATAGTGTTCTTTCAAGATGCTTTATGCAGTCAACGCTCAGACAAGACACTCTAAGATGATATAGAACTAGAAAATTATACAAAAAAATGATTTGTCTTGCATCAACGATAAGCACATAAATAGTGATACAAATATGACTTCAGCATGCCACTAGTATTTCGCTTCACTCAAATCGACAAACCTGAGTTTCCAAGAGCATCTTATTCTCCTTCACTCAAAACCGGAACGATGAGTGGTTTCAACTGTGCAAGGTACACGATTGCCCACCTATCCACAAAAAAAAAAAACAGAAACAGTGGATTTTCTTCTCAGTATCAACTGATACATCGAATTTAACAACGAAAATGGCTAGAAAATTACTTGCAACATCTACTACTACTATTATTACACCTCAATCCAGGAATATTGGTGAAAGTTTTATTATTCCAACATCACACTAATTTAAGTGACAACCCAGTATCATTGATGGCAAATCAAAAAAGGAACTATAAACAAGTTCCTTTCAAGTGATAATTAGGTGCAAGCCTGCAAAACTAAGGAAGCTTATCAAAGACAAAAGCAAAAGTAGCACTCTCTGCTCCCTGTAGGGCAGCAGAACTAGCAAACATATCCTCAAAGTGATGACTCTTCTTATAATTCAATCACACACCAACAGAATCATTTTTGGTTAATGCAGGAAAATGGTCCAAAAATACATAAATCTTTTTTAACAATGCAGGACTGAGGATGCAAAGTAATATTCTGGCCATTGACAATTGATGGAGCACACAGTTGTTTCTATGCATTAAGAAGATAACGTGGCAAATAATTATTGCATTCATGAAGGGGAATGAATATTTCTTTACGGAATAAGCTTAGCAATCATGTGCGTTATTAAGAGAGAAATAGAAAGGCATTTGAAGGGGTGGAACAAGAGTTTATAAAATTGCAAAGTAGTCTTTTCTTTCTAGTTTCTTTTTGGTGTACTCACGAGGTCCCTACTTGTATCACGTTTGTTGAGAACCATATTTTGGTATAGGTTCTCTTTTTTGGTATATGGCATGTACATGGGGTTCCCCCACAAATGTTAATAAAATTAATTACCTTATCAAAGTAAAAAGGAATAAGCTTAGTAAAAGTTAGGGGTCCATTTAGAGAGACTATAAGGATTTTCACAGAGAATACTAAATGGAGTTCTGTAGATTTAACCAAAATAATATTAGTGAAAGCATAACTTCTCCAACTTCCAACAAAGAGTAAATAAATAACGAATGCTAGTCTCTCCACGGTACGCCACACATCAGCTTCCCTACCAGATCATTATCACCCACTATCCCCACATACAAAACAGGAGGAGAGGAGGGAGGGAGCAGGTGAGCGAGAGATAGAAGGGTAGTTCCCAGTCAGCTAAGTCATGAGACAAGCATCAAAACAACAGAAAGAAACATTGAACTTGATTCGTATTCATAGAGAGAGGCAAAGCAGAATAAAGAAAAAGTAGTGGATACCCCCATGATCCTTGAGAAGAAAATTACAACAATAATGAACCCTCAAGAGACAACATTGAATATCTTACCAACACATTCATCTGTCAATTAAGAGAGGGAAATAATGATGTTGCAAGGAGGGAGATCTTCAACACTTAGTCACATAAGTTCACATGTACAGAAATTCCATCACATTTCTTACTTTCCAGAATGAAGAACTTCAAAAGTATGGAACAGATATAGCAATCTACACCTCAGCGATTTCAAGAAGAAGCGATTCTATGTTTCATCTATAAGAAGTAACCAATTAATTTAGGACAGAATATCTATGGGATTTGTGAAGCTAGAACTCACAAGACCATGATTGTTTGACAATACAAATGAAGAGTTTTGTCAAATCAACTAGATAATTTCAAACTTTAGCTTTTATTACCAGCATCCTGATCAGGGAAAACTTAACAACAACAACAAACTCAGCTAAGCCTCGGAAAATATTCAAAGAAAGGAATAACAGCAATATCTTTAGATTTTAGTTTATTCAGATATTTAGCGCGCGCACACACACACACACACACACACATATATATATATATATATATATATATATATATATATATATATATATATATATATATATACCCAAAAACCAACATCCAAGTTCATCCTAGGAAGTCGATCATCATCTCAATCCTCTCACAAAGATTATGGGACAACAATCATGTAACTTCGAAGTTCTGATTATTGATTACTTGGCTCTATCACAGAGCCAGCCAATTATTCATGTTAGAATACTAATGTAAATAGGAGTAAATAAATAACCCTAATCCAATATATATTAGGAGTAGGACATGTTGTGTGTGTGTATATATATAGGGCTTATTGTAACATATGAATTACATCAATAATATATTTTTTCCCGTGCTTTCTCACATGGTATCAGAGCAATTGTGAGAGATATATTGCTGTGCATAAATTCCAGCAATTCCGGGAAGAGAAATCAGTCACCGGAACCCTTTTTCCGGCGACTTTTTCAAGCCTGTTTGCGTCTGCTTTGTTTTTGTAAGTGTTGTGCAAAATCCAACACTACCACAAGAGTCGCCACTGTCCGGCGACCAAACCCCAGAAAAATCTCCGGCAAACAGTTGCACACGCGCCCCCACGCGCCACCGGAGTTCACGCGCGTGAACCCACGCGCCGGCGCGTGAGACCACTTCCGGTCAGTTTTTGGCTTCGCTCCTTCAGGACAGTTGGATCGCCCAGTAATTCCGAGCCTGTCCATATTTTTATTTTTTAATTCCGACCACTTTGAGTTTTTTCCGGCAGCTACAGTACTTTTCCGGCAAACACAGTGTTTTCTTCATCTGTTTCAGAGAATTTTCAGTTGATTCTTGTTGTTATTTGGTGATAATCCAACCATGTCTTTGGGAGTCGATGCTTTCGGGTCTAGAAACCCGGGTTCTGGCAGTTCCGGTGTTATGATTACCTCAGAACCTTTAATCGGAGGTTCAAACTACTTAGCTTGGGCTTCATCGGTCGAGTTGTGGTGTAAAGGTCAAGGAGTTCAAGATCATTTAACAAAAAAGGCTAGCGAAGGTGATGAAAAGACCAAAATGCAGTGGGAGAAGGTCGATGCTCAGTTATGTAGTATCCTGTGGCGATCTATTGATTTCAAATTGATGCCCTTGTTCCGTCCATTCCAGACATGTTATTTAGTTTGGGAAAAGGCTCGTAATCTATACACTAATGACATATCTCGTTTCTATGATGTAATATCGCGAATGACAAGCTTGAAGAAACAGGAATTGGATATGTCTACTTACTTGGGACAAGTTCAGGCAGTCATGGAAGAATTTGAGACATTGATGCCAGTTTCTGCTAGTATTGAAAAGCAACAAGAGCAACGACAGAAGATGTTTCTAGTTCTTACACTCGCTGGACTCCCTAATGACCTTGATTCAGTACGTGACCAGATTTTGGCTAGTCCGACCGTCCCCACAGTTGATGAATTATTCTCTCGATTACTTCGCCTTGCTGCAGCACCTAGTCACCCAGTGAGCTCATCACAGACACTTGACTCATCTGTCCTCGTATCCCAATCAGTGGACAATCGGGCATCTCATACTATGGAGAATAGACGAGGAGGAGGTCGTTTTGGAAGATCTAGACCCAAGTGCTCTTATTGTCATAAACTTGGACACACTCGTGATGTATGCTATTCTCTACATGGCCGCCCACCCAAAAATGCTTATGTTGCTCAGACTGAGACTACAGGTAACCAGGGATTTTCTTTATCTGAAGGGGAGTATAATGAGTTCCTTCGGTATCAAGCAAGTAAGCAGACATCTCCACAAGTAGCTTCTATCGCTCAGACTAATACTTCTGTTGCTGGTAATTCTTTTGCTTGTGTTTCCCAGTCTAGTCCTCCTGAACAATGGGTTGTGGACTCAGCCGCTTCTGATCATATCTCTGGTAATAAATCACTTTTGTCAAATATTGCGTATTCACAGTCTCTTCCCTCTGTTACTTTAGCCAATGGGTCTCAAACTAAAGCAAAAGGAGTTGGACAAGCAAATCCCCTACCTTCCGTCACTCTAGATTCCGTTCTCTATGTCCCTGGTTGTCCTTTTAATCTTGCATCTGTTAGTCGTTTGACTCGTGCCCTCCATTGTGGTATATATTTTATTGATGATTCTTTTATTATGCAGGACCGCAGTACAGGGCAGACGATTGGAACAGGACTTGAATCAGAAGGGCTTTACTACCTTAACTCCCTAAAAACCTCCAAGGCATGTCTAGTTACAGATCCTCCGGACCTAATTCACAGACGTTTAGGACATCCAAGCTTATCCAAGCTTCAGAAGATGGTGCCTAGTTTGTCTAGTTTATCCATATTAGAGTGTGAGTCATGTCAGCTCGGGAAACATACCCGAGCCCCCTATCCTCGTAGTATTGAGAGTCACGCAGAGTCTATTTTTTCTTTAGTTCATTCTGATATATGGGGTCCTAGTAGAGTCAGTTCAACCTTGGGATTTCGTTATTTTGTTAGTTTCATTGATGATCATTCAAGATGTACTTGGATTTTCTTAATGAAAGATCGTTCTGAGTTGTTTTCTATATTCCAGAATTTTTGTGCTGAAATTAAAAATCAATTTGGTGTCTCTATTCGCACTTTTCGCAGTGATAATGCCTTAGAATATTTATCCACTCAATTTCAGCAGTTTATGACTTCTCAAGGAATTATTCATCAGACCTCTTGTCCTTATACCCCTCAGCAAAATGGGGTTGCAGAGAGAAAGAATAGGCACATCATTGAGACTGCTCGCACACTTCTCATTGAATCTCATGTTCCGCTGCGTTTTTGGGGCGATGCAGTTCTCACCGCTTGTTATTTAGTTAACCGGATGCCTTCCTCTCCCATCCAGAATCAAATACCGTATGCAGTATTGTTTCCCCAATCACCCGTATACTCTGTTCCCCCTCGTGTTTTTGGGAGCACTTGTTTCGTTCATAACTTAGCCCCTGGAAAAGATAAGTTAGCTCCTCGTGCTCTCAAGTGTGTCTTCCTTGGTTATTCTCGTGTTCAAAAGGGATATCGTTGTTACTCACTTGATCTTCGTAGGTACTTTATGTCCTCTGACGTCACATTTTTTGAGTCTAAACCTTTCTTTACCTCTTCTGACCATTCTGACCCCCTTGATATATCTGCGGTCTTACCTATTCCGACCTTTAAGGAGTCTACTATAGCTCCTCCTTCTTCTTCCGCCACAGAAGTCTTACTTGAGTCTCCTATAGCTCCTCCTTCATCTTCCGCTATAGAAATCTTATCCATTCCAACCGTTGAGGAGTCTTGTGTGGCTCCTCCTAGACTCCCTGCCACAGGAACACCACTTTTGACATATCATCGTCGTCCGAGCCCAGCATCAGGCCCAACTGATTCACGTCCTGCACCTGACCCTGCTAATACTGCGGACTTGTCTCCTCTTAATCAACCAATTGCACTTCGGAAAGGTATACGAACCACCCTTAATCCTAATCCCCATTATGTCGGTTTGAGTTATCATCGTTTGTCATCACCCTATTATGCTTTTCTATCTTCTTTGTCCTATGTTTCCATCCCTAAGTCAACAGGTGAAGCATTGTCTCATCCAGGATGGCGACAGGCTATGATTGACGAGATGTCTGCTTTACATACGAGTGGTACTTGGGAGCTCGTCCCTCTTCCTTCAGGTAAATCTACTGTCGGTTGTCGTTGGGTGTATGCAGTCAAAGTTGGTCCGGATGGTAAGATTGATCGTCTAAAGGCTCGTCTTGTTGCCAAAGGATATACTCAGATATTTGGGCTCGATTACAGTGATACCTTCTCTCCTGTGGCTAAGATAGCATCAGTCCGCCTTTTTCTATCCATGGCTGTTGTTCGCCATTGGCCTCTCTATCAGCTGGACATTAAGAATGCTTTTTTACACGGTGACCTTGAGGATGAAGTTTATATGGAGCAACCACCTGGGTTTGTTGCTCAGGGGGAGTCTCGTGGCCTTGTATGTCGTTTGCGTCGGTCACTTTATGGTCTAAAGCAGTCTCCTCGAGCCTGGTTTGGTAAATTCAGCACAGTTATCCGGGAATTTGGCATGATTCAGAGTGAAGCTGATCACTCTGTATTCTATCGGCATTCTGCCTCGAGTCTCTGTATTTATCTGGTGGTCTATGTTGACGATATTGTTATTACCGGCAATGACCAGGATGGTATTACTAAATTGAAGCAATATCTCTTGCAACACTTTCAGACTAAGGATCTGGGCAAACTAAAGTATTTTCTGGGTATTGAGGTTGCTCAGTCTAGTTCAGGTGTTGTGATCTCACAACGAAAGTATGCCTTAGATATTCTTGAAGAGACAGGAATGACAGGTTGTAGACCAGTTGGCACCCCGATGGATCCAAATTCTAAACTTATGCCAGGACAGGGGGAGCCTCTTAGCGATCCTGCAAGATATAGACGATTGGTTGGTAAATTAAATTACCTTACAGTGACAAGACCTGACATTTCCTTTTCTGTGAGTGTTGTGAGTCAGTTTATGGATTCTCCGTGTGATAGTCATTGGGATGCAGTTGTTCGCATTCTTCGTTATATAAAATCAGCTCCAGGCAAAGGTTTATTGTTTGAGGATAGAGGCCATGAGCAGATCGTTGGATACTCAGATGCTGATTGGGCAGGATCACCTTCTGATAGACGTTCTACGTCTGGGTATTGTGTCTTGGTAGGAGGAAATTTGGTGTCCTGGAAGAGCAAGAAACAGAATGTGGTTGCTCGGTCTAGTGCAGAAGCAGAATATCGAGCGATGGCTATGGCGACATGTGAGCTAATTTGGATCAAACAGTTGCTCAAGGAGTTGAAATTTGGTGAGATTAGTCAGATGGGACTTGTTTGTGATAATCAAGCTGCTCTTCATATTGCGTCAAATCCAGTGTTCCATGAGAGAACTAAACACATTGAGATTGACTGTCACTTTGTTAGAGAAAAGATACTCTCGGGAGATATTGCTACAAAGTTTGTGAAGTCGAATGATCAACTTGCAGATATTTTCACCAAGTCCCTCACTGGTACTCGTATTAACTACATATGTAACAAGCTCGGTACATATGATTTATATGCACCAGCTTGAGGGGGAGTGTTAGAATACTAATGTAAATAGGAGTAAATAAATAACCCTAATCCAATATATATTAGGAGTAGGACATGTTGTGTGTGTATATATATATAGGGCTTATTGTAACATATGAATTACATCAATAATATATTTTCTCCCGTGCTTTCTCACAATTCAAATGGATTAACTTCATTTAATATCCAGTGGACAAACTGACAAATGACAGCCCATTTCATACTTTATGCAGAAGTCAAGCAGATTTGAAAGCACAAGCAATACACTGCTTGACAACACAAGCAATACATTCAACAAGCTGAGCAAAACATGGATTCCTTGGCAAAAAGGTATTCTTATAGGTTACACCCATACTTTGCATATGTAATTGCTCTATTTTTTATCATTTATTTTTATTTTTGATTGGTAAGTAGTTCTCTATTTTATGCAACCTCTTTTACATCAAAAGATTAAATACGGGAAACATGACGAAGCAAATTCAGGAAAACATTTTACTAACACCTGGCTTCAAGTCAAACAAATGAACTCATGCTGCCGTGTTTTGAAAGAGATAGTTTCTTTTACAAGTCCTTTTGAGAGATAAAGTATCTACATTATGTCTTGTTCTGCTTTACTTTGTACACATTTGGTCGCGCGTGCGCGTGCGCGTGTGAGAGAGAGAGAGTGAGAGAGAGAGAAGCAAACTCACATCATCCAGCAGCATACTGTAGCGGTGATGATCAAAGTCATGTGTAACCTGCATCACAAAATTCAGTTAGCTACTACAGACAGAGATCAAAAGATGCTTGAATAAAATTTAATACATCATCTATTGAAGCCTGGAGAGCTCAATATAAACTCAAGAAAAATAAGCAGCGGCCCGACAAAAATCACAATTTGCATTTTCAAGTTCAATTTCACGTGCTTACTTTGTTATCTGAAATGCCTGAATCATGAAATACAAAACGAGACAATTTAATAAAATTTCTAAAATAACTATCAAAATCTTCATGCTAGAGAGTAGTGATAAAATTAGATAATCACTATCTAGCATCTGACATAGTCAATGACCTGGATATGGATCAAAGACTAGAAAACAAAGAAGCCCTAGACTAAAGACATACAGTTAGTATAAGTATATAAAGGAAAGAGAGAAGTGATAATGAGAATATCTGATTGTACTAATGAAGCATAACACAAAGGACAAAACTAACACTAATTCCTCTAAGAATGTATTTGGATTAGCTGATTAAAAGTAGCTGATAAGTATTAAGTGTTGAGAAACATATTTAGGTGCTGAAAGTGATTTTATAAACTGCTGAAATTGATAATAAACAATTGGAGTTGGATAAAATAGTAAAAAGCTTTGTCAAAACTCAAACCAAAAGTGTTACTTATAAGCTAAAAAGCCATAAGTTGGTAAACGACCAACTTATAGCTTTTGGCTGATTGGATTATAAGCACTTTAGCGTTTACCAAATGCGTAGATAAGCTAAAAAGTGCTTATGGACGCCAACACCCTCTAAGATACAACCATCAAAGGATTGCAACAACTTTGCTATATGTACGCCAAATTTCTATTTTGTCATACAACAAGCCAAACAATCCCTAAAGGAATTACAATATACAATGAAGTTGAACCCAAAACTATATTAGTAACGCAAAGCTGCAACAATGTCAATAATTCAGAATTTTATACAAAAACTCAAGCATTTTGTATTAATAACTCAGAGTTCTATGCAAAGATTTTCCCTTTTTTTCATACACAATAAACACAACGAGCCCTAAGGGACTTATGATAAGCAAATCCGAATGAAACAAAGACAAAGGGAACAAATTGACCGTACAGATTAGTAGAAGGTCCTCTATTGCAGCAAATTCTGGCACATAAAGATGCAATAACTCCAATCGCAAGAAAAATTAGAGTCGTTACTAAAAACCCCATGTTCGTCCGATCTCACACTGAAAAAACAATTCTGTATTCTGCAACAATAATTTCAAGTCAAAATTGGTCGTTCGATGGAGAAAATTAAAAAAAAAAAAAAAAAAAAGCTTTTTGAGCTGAAATTAATATTAATACCTGTAGATATTGCGATTTGAGATTGTATTCTACAAAAATGGGGATATTTTGTGTTGAATTTCTGTTAATAACAGTTGCTTGATCTAATGATAGATCGATTTGACGCCACTAGAGTTGGATTGTGGGCCAGGCCAGAGTTGTGTTTGGGCCAGCTGCATGAACACTTGGGCTTCCTTTGCATTTTAAGAGGTAGAAATGACACCACATAGCTATCCTAAAGGAAGCTAATTAGAAATTAACCGGTGCGTCCTGAATTTTAGTTTTTTCATTTTAATTTTTTAGGAAAAAAATAACCTTTATTCTTTTGAAATTAGATTTTTAATTTAAAATTTCAGTACTGGCTAATTTCTAAATAGCATCCTTGAAAGTGGTTGCCCCATTTTAGAACCTTTTATGGACCGGTGGGACCTAATAGAATTAGGATCTTTACACAAATAACCAATCATATTCATTGTTTACCTAGCCGATATACATAATATATACAATTAGGAGTCATTTCGTTGCCGAAATAAGGATTTTAACTCGACGATAGAATATGAGATTGTATTTCTCCCATATTTTTTTGTGGGTATTAGCTAGAGGTAGGATAGATTTT
>MU729280.1:31897-87983 GCA_026770625.1 Nicotiana glauca
GGGGGGGGGGGGGGACATTGGCCTAGAATAGGGTGGGTCCGACTGTGATTCCATGGACCTTAGACCTAAGTTAACTTCAAAAGCAAGCTCATATAAGGAGACAAACAGCCTATTCCTCAGACAATGTTGGACACTAACATACTGATCAAGGAATTAGAACAACTCATGCCTTGACATAAAAGAATGTTTTACCTCATAGGATTGGAGTTTCTATGATCCGCGCGCTGTCTAGCAGGTGAAAATCCTAGTGTTTGAAGAACTCCACCATGGCTAGCACTCCAAGACTTAGATGAATTCCAGGGGACTTCTTAGACTATGATCAAAATCTTGATCCTTTTTCGCATTTGTTTGCAAATGATCAAGGCGTTTGTTAGACTTGTGTGACGGTGCTGGTAATAAAGGGACAATTGACATCTCATGTTCGCCTAATGGTGGAGGTTTCATTCCAGTAAGAGCAAATGCAGCTAATGCCTCAACTCCAAGTTCAGATTGATCATATTCTTGAATCACATCAATCAAATACTCTATTGAACTTTCACCTTTTGGTACTTTTCTCCCCGTTCTACCAAGATGTACAGCAACATCTTTTGGTGATCCTTGATACATGAGCTGTCCGCGAGCCAGAATAATGAGATGGTCAAGAAGCAACTGGATTCGAGACGATGATTGATGAATCGTTAGGATCACTGTGCTACCAGCTCGTGCAATGGCATGAACTTTGTCAATCACACTATGAACACTTGTTGAATCAAGACCTGAAGTTGGCTCGTCCAAAAATAACAATGAAGGTCCATGTATTATATCCACCCCTATTGACACCCTACGACGTTCTCCGCCAGATACTCCTCACGTCCCTTCATCGCCTATGTAAGTGTTCCTAGCCGACTGCCATAAAATAAACGATAAATGGTCAGGGGCAGAGCTTGAAGCCTGGATACAGGTTGGCTGAACCCAGTAGCTTATGCTCAAACAATATATTTGTGTTAAGAAATATTTTAAATATGTACAAATATAAAATTTAGAACGCAGTTATTAGCACTTGAAGTCATTATTCTAAAATCCAGAACCCATAAAGCTGAAATCATTGTTCCGCCTTTATAAATGATTACGATATATAGTAATCTAGTGCATAAAAAATTATATGACAGTTGTTGATTGACTTACAGATAAACCAAGCTGCTCGATTAGCTTCTCAACGCGCTGTTTTTTATCAGTCATTGAGATTGGTCCAAGCCTAAAATCAGCAGCAAAGAGCAATGTCTCATAAACAGTAAGCATAGGAAAAAGTCTATCATCTTGCATAATATAAGCAGAAGTTCTCTTAATAAAACTTGGTGTCATATCCATTCCATCAACAGAAACTCTACCCCTAAGACTTGAAATTCTACCAGCTAAACCATCTAAAATGTTAATTTTCCAGCACCACTTGGACCCATAACTGCAGTTACACAACCTTTTGGTGCATAGCCAGTTATTTGATGCAATAAGTCAACTTCTTGATTCAGCCATTTTCCATCAGTATCTTTTATATTTTCTTTGTCACAGTGTATGTAAGGTTTGAGAATTCTAGCCCACCTGTGAAATTTACTGGCCTAGTCCCTAAATCGATCGTTGTATCGACTCGATGATGACCATTGACATGCCTCATAACTTTGGATAAGTATTAAATCTTGTGTTCTTTTTTGCTATAACATTGTTGTGTTCATATTTTCTGCTTTATATAGAATGTATTTGTATATTTGAAGGGTTGTGTAGGCTAGTGAGAGGAGGCAATTACAAAGTTGAAAAAAGCCTTTTTCAACGTTGAGTAATCCGTTTGAAAGTAGTT
Organism: Nicotiana glauca; assembly: GCA_026770625.1. Taxonomy (NCBI): domain Eukaryota; kingdom Viridiplantae; phylum Streptophyta; class Magnoliopsida; order Solanales; family Solanaceae; genus Nicotiana; species Nicotiana glauca. The sequence goes on from MU729280.1 coordinate 33,726, forward strand.
TTAATCGAAAAAGAGAATTTGCCTTCTTGTTTGATTCATTGTCCATTTTCATTCTATTGCTTGTCTTCTTACCTTTCACATAATAGCCAACGTCCCCAATAATTCTCCCTGTTTTATCTTCTTTGTTTTGTTATTTTTTCGTGTTAACTTTAGCACGTACAAATTCTGCCGATGAGAAGTAACAAATACTCGTGAAATAATCGAGATGTGCGCAAGCTAATCTGAACACCATTATAGTCCGTGTCTTCGCGATATTTTACTGTACTTAACTTTTTCAAACTTTCACACAATTAAAGTCTTCAACTTTTTAATATCTTTCATATAGTCTTTGAAGATAAAGGGGAATCTTGGCGTAACTGGTAAAGTTGTTGTCATGTGATCTTCTGCTCACAGGTTCGAAACATTAAAACAGCCTCTTGCAGAAATGCAAGGTAAGGTTGCATACAATAGACCTTTGTGATCTCGCCCTTCCCCGGACCCCACGTATAGCGAGAACTTAATGCACCGAGCTGCCCTTTTATAACCGTGTATGACCCTCAAACCAAACGCAGTATTGGATTCATTCCCCTATCCCATCTATAAAAAGATCAACCATACAATATGGAAAACTTTTCTACTCACGTAGTAATATATGTATTGTAATTTTCCCATCATAATCCCTGTATTATATCTTCTTTTACAGTTGCTTAAAATAAAGTCAGAACAAGGACATATACAATAATACACTACAGAATTTGAAGGAAACCAAAGTTGAAACCTGTATATTTCTAAGAGCACTAAACTGAATCATTCATATTCCTCTTCTTTCATTGTTTTACTACTCCATTAGCCAAACTTTGGAGTGTAACAGTTGCTGGCAATTGTCTTTAAATAGTTAATAACAACCTATATATATCTTGAAATGTACAACTTGGACTCAGCGATTTCTTGTATGGAAAAGAGTTTTGTAACACCAGGGCTACTACCAGTGTAGCCGATAACTGGAAGCTTGCATAATGGGGTGGAGAAAGTAAGCACCTAATGTCAATGCTGTTATCGATATATATGGCAATCTGATAAATTCCTTGTAATAATCTTCGGGCAACTTTTGGCGGCCATCAAGAATAGCTGCAAATGGAATGATACTTGTTCTGTTCTTTACGACTTCAAAAGCCTCACCATGTCGTATAGCTAACCTTCGGTCTCCATTCCAGGCACCAAAGAGATGATGTCCAATCAAACCTACAGAGGCTGCCACTGCAACTGAGTTCCCGATCCAAAGTGTGTGAGCTAAGCACCATATCACCTGCCCAACCATCTGATAGAGAGAACATAGGCTTCAATTAGCTATAAAAGAAAGAATAACATTACCTGGCAATGAAGCAGCAAATAAAAGCAAAAATGTTTAACATATATGCACAAAAACAATGATAACAATCATGTAAAGGAGACTTGTTTCTCAAGTATCAAGACTTGAGAAGGGTTTCTCTTTACTGAAAATCCTCAATTATGGAATAGCTTCATCAATAGGACGGTCTCTTTCCTTTTCTGCATTATCAGAACTGGATTACAATAATCTTGACCTCTTTTCCTGTTAAAGCTCATCATGCGGCAAATCCATCCTTTTCGTGTAATACTATTCTTTGTGACATGCCTTATTTGACTCCTTTAACAAACCCTTTGACCCATAGAGTCAATACTTCGATTCACAGAATCAAAAGTAAAACATAGTTTCGCACAGTAAGATGAGTTTTATACACTTGTATAAACCTTAGGAAACTAGTCCTGAACCCTTCTGAAATTATAAACACAAATCATCATATCTAAACCTCCTTCCTTTGTTTATTACGTCTTTTATATCCTGGAAAATAATAAAAAAAATACAAGGTACAAAGTGAAGTGATATGAATCCATAGTTGAAGTTGGTTCAGAAAGACTTTTGAGACTAAAAGGTACAAAATGGTGTTTCAGGACAAGGAACTTTATGGTATCAGATTCAATCGGTATCTTACACAACAGTAAGTCACAATTAAGTGAATGTTGACTAATACCTGTGGATGCCTGGTAATCCTCATAATCCCAGTTTCCCAAAGATGCATCTTGGGTTTGTCAACAGCTGCTACCTCTAGTAAATTGAACGTCGATGGGTACAGGAAGAAGAAGGAAATAAAGTTAGAGAACCAAACTATTTCATGAAGTCCGGCCATGCTCTGTAATTGCCATAACTGCACTCCGTCGTATCGGTGGTTAATGAAATACACCTGTACACCATCATAAGAACCTTTGGTTATGTTAAATTTCCAGTTATCAAGCATTGCACTGGAAAATTATAAAAGTTACCAATAAATACTGATTCTCAGTTTCTGCCAGCAGAGTAGAAACTCACAATTGTGCTGAGTGCCAATGGAAGAGATACCCCGGCAAATAATACACGAAAAGCACGTTCTCCAATGAGTTCCTCACCTTTGTCTCTAAGACTAGCAAGGCCACTGTGGACTATTGCGAAAATCAAGGTGAGGGAAAGCATTACAATCTGCGGAAACATTTGGATAAACACTCAGCAAACAAAATATTAATTATGCAAAACGAAAGAATAATATTTATGCTGGTGAACAAGAGAGCCAAAGTGGAAAGCAAGAAAGTTTATGAAGAAAGAAACAATAGCGTAGAAGCTTCAGACAACTGTATGTTTGCCACATGATTCGTCAAGAACTCATATGCATCGCTTGCCTCGTACACAACAAACAACAACAACTATGCCTAAGTCCCATTCTTCATATCATAAGTAACTTAATTCCAATGTGTTCCTTAATACCTGTGAAGTATCAGCAGATACACCTCCAACTGTATCACTATCAACAACAAAAAAAGGAAGAAAAAGAACAAAGAGCACTTCTCTCAAGAGATTCAAAAAACAGTCTAACAACCTATGCAAGAATATTATTGTCATGAAATATTTAGTCCTAAACTCACTCATAATAAATTTTTAAAATAAAAAATTCTTGGAACTGTAAGAATGACATTTATTCCACTGGTTCCTGATATTTCTTTTACCTTCTTCTTTTTAACAAATCATGATTGTAAAACATCTTATTTAGGTCACTAGATAAGTGAGATAATCTTGTATAACGTATGTAATAGAGAATAAAACAAAGAATTGCTAGTCACACATTTTATGACATGATATTTTAGTTACTGCAGACAAAACAGTAGTTATTCACCTAACTACCAAAGTTGTGGCCGCAATATGTTAGCACATATGCCAATTCCAACTGAACTGTCCCAAGCATTAGTCAAGCTCATATGAGCAATAAATTTGGCTACAATTAGCACTTATTAACTCAAGCAAGAACCTTAACACCCACCTGAACAGAAATGTCCTTCTATTTATATGCTAAAGTCTAGATAGCATAAAGTAAAAAGTCTTGACCCCTACTTCATTTTCAAACCAAATTTGACAGATAATGGTTAGTAGATGATATTGCACCCAAGCGCGTGAGCTAGCAGTCAACGAAACTCGAATAAAGACCTTGTTGGACCAGGGTTCAAATTTCGCAGAGGAAAAGAAAAAGGAGTTAGGTAATGCCTAACGATCGGTGAGTAGAGTTCCTCGATACCTATACTAGTAGGAGGATATAATTACCAAGTAAAATAGTAAAGGTGCGCGAAAGTTTACTCGAATACCACCATTAAAAAAAACATGCATATACTAGAATATAACCAAACATGATAGAAGCACGTTTTTTGAGATTGTCAAAATACCAAGTTTGAGTGATGTGCAACAAGGACTGCAAATGAGAAAGAAGTAGGAACTCCGTCCTCTGTCAGAAAACTACAAAATTTAGGATCACTATCAAGTAAAGTTAAAGAAACATAAAATAAAATAATGCAACTCCCCTTAAGTAGTTCTCTTTTCATTTAAAGTTTCTTTTTTAGAAAAGATTTTCCTATTTCAGTTTAACAACATTATTTCCTTATTAGTCCGTTTAAAAAAGAATGACACATTTTTATACCCGAAAACACATTTAACTTTAAACTTCATATTTTTATACTGGAAAATCTTCTATAGCCACACAAATGTTATATGCATATTTAAGACCACAAGCTTCTTTTTCAAATGAAATGAATGATATGAAAGGAGTAACAGGCAGTGGCGGAGGAAGGATTTCCACGAAGGAGGTTCAAAAAATTTTTTTGTAGCTAGTGGGAGTTGAAGCCAGAGGCGGATCTACATGCTAATTTTGGGTGCTCAAGCGCCCATTATCTTTGACAAGATTTAGTAAATTTGTATTGGTAATTATAAAAATATTTAGGTAAATATTGATTAAGCACCCATAACTAAACCTTTTTTTTCCTCTTCTTTCAAAATTTTTATCAGTGAGCACCCACGACTTTAAAATCCTGGATCCGCCACTGGTTGAAGCCATGACCTTACATAGATTTTGAACTCCACCACTAAACTACACTTTTGGATATTGTGTCAGGATGTTCAAAACTTAATATATAGAGTTAAAAAATATATTTCGCCTTATATATCCAGTGTAATTTTCCGGCGAAGGGTGTTCCGGCCCCTAGATTCGCCCCTGGTAACAGGTTAAACTAAAACCAAGTAAAGAATAAAACTAAAAGCAATATCTGAAGACCAAATTCAGAAAAAAAGAAAAAAAAATAGAAGATATAAACAGAATTAACCAAAGCAAATAAGCAATAAATATCCACCTCATGGCTATCTGAAATGCTTGAAACAGCATCAATGAATGATTTTCCAAAACCAGTTGAATTGTCAATCCAAATAACATTAAGAACATAAAGAACAATACCAAGAATCCCAGCAAAATAAACCCAAGATGAAATCTTTTGTTTGGATAACTGGAATTCAGCTGAATCTTCCCCCACCAAGATTTCATCTTTATCATCAACTTGTGTTCTTCCCACTGAAATAGACCAAATTTCCTTTCTGGGTTTGGAAGGAAACGGAAAATGGGAATTGAAAAATGGTTTCTTGGTGTGTTTGATGGTGGGATGATATGCTATTATGGCTGAGGTTTGTTTGGGAGTTGGAATTTTATGGTGTTTTGATGATAAAGGAGGGAAAGGAAAAAGAGGATGTGAGAGGAAAATTGAAGTGGCCATATTAGCAAGATTATGTGAGTTTCAAAGTGTGTGTGTGTGTGTGTGTGTGTGTGTGTGTGTGTGTTTTGAGTTTGGCATTTATGCAAAGGGGAGAGAAGTATCTTAAAGGAGATGTGCTCTTTGGTGAATTTTGGACAGTTAGTGGAGGGAAGTGGGTGATACTAGTTGTAGCTTTTTATGTTAATTTTAGATTGTTTGGTTTGGGTCGGCAAAAACATATGTCTACCTATAAAAAGATACCTACCTTAGTAAAATCCGTGTATTTAAATAATTTTATTTAGAACAATGTTGTTCGATTCAACTACAAGGAGTTATCACTAATTACTATCATGTATCATCTTATAGAATTTTACTTCTTCCGCAGCCTGTTACTCTAAAGCTAACACGTACACTTTTTTACATTAAATAGTACCTTCCGCCTAATAACTTCGTTAAGTTTAACATCGGCGGAGCCTTCAATCAAATGACTCGGGGCCGTTTGGCCATAAGTTTTGCCAAAATAAATTTGAGATTTTTTTCAAAACTCATGTTTGGCCATAAATTTTGCTCATATTTTGCCCAAATCCCAAATTAAAAATTTCAAATTCCAAAATCAACTATTGAGCTTAATTTGGGCCAAAATCCCAAAATTTGGGAATTATATACATGTTTTTTCGAAATAAAGTTGGATAATATGTTTTGAAAATGTATGTCCAAACACATTTTCATCTTCAAACCAAACTTCACCCAAATCAGATTTTTCAAAATAAATTTGGGATCTATGGCCAAACGCTAGCTCAGAGAGCGGGAGCTATATGAATTTTTTGCAACTCCAATAATCATTGAATCCGTGGATTTACAACTAGTTTAATCTGCTTCCCTGCTACTGAAGCTCAATTAGTAGCACTTCGGCTATGCTTACGGTTAGCTAAGGACTTTAGCCTCTGGCCACTTCAAGTAGAAACTGATTTGGAGGTAATAATGTAATATGCACCATAGTCGAACATGGCAATGAATTTTACTTGCTTATTATTGCGTGGAGCTTAGATATATTACCGAGAAGTTAATGTTGCTAAGCACGAGGGTTAGACAATTTAAACATAACGCCATCATCACCATAAGAAAACAAGACTAGATTTGTGTATGTAGACTATCCTTGGAAGTGTGTATTCTACCAAACCATGGGACGCAGCCTTAGTTGTAGTGCTAAGTTTGTACTTGATTCCATTATCGCTTGTGAGAACAGATCGTTTTTCTTTTTCTTGTTTTAAAGAAAATTCTTTATGCTTGCTACTTAAGAAGGGAAACGATAAGAGAAACTTGAAAAAAATTTAACCTTCCGCCATTTGCTATCCTTTCCTCTAATTCGCCAAACCAAACATGGGAAAGAAAATTGTACAAATTTGGCTCCCCTCTTTCGAATACACAAGGAATTTCTAAAAAATTTGCATTGTTCGGAGTTGTTTAGTAACATTGTACGATAAGTTTTATAGAAAAGAAAATGTTTACTTGAAACAAGGCTACGATATAAGGAGCTAGTGATATTTTATGGAATGCGGTATAAATTCATATACCCAATCAACAAGGAGTCTTAACATTAATAAAAGCTAAATTAATCCCACTTTAAAACACAATTAACATTTTTCTCATCCTGTTCCCTATTGTCTACGGATTCAATCAACACCATAAATGGATCAAGCTACATTTTGTTGTTTTTCCAGATCAAACAGGGGCTGTGTCTGACAAAATAGCCCCTTGTTAAGCTTGTAGGGGCGTTACCGTTACTAATTATATTGGTAGTTAAAGCTCAGAGAACTTGATGCTGTTATCAGTTGATTAACAAGGTAGACTTGTAAAACCTATATCAAAATCCACCTGCAGGAACTCCTTTTTATAACCTAGAAATCCAAGTCTAGTAGCACACTGTTCGAAACTTGGTGGACAACATGCCCAGCCCTCCATCCTTCTCGCCTTAAATGCCAAAATTTTGTCAGCAGCAAGATTCGAGCCTGTAACGTGAACATTACCCACATTATGCGTTGAGCTCTAACCACTATACCAAAGCCCAAGGTGCAATTCACCTCCAGCATTATTATGAAGGGGAAACATAATGTATAAATTAACCCAGGAGCACTATCACCCCACTAGGTGAATGATAGATTTCAAGTGTTGCTTCATACTTCCTTTTTCCCTCTCCATTAGGTGTTCTACATCACTACAAAACCAGCATCAGAAATTCTGATGAGACTAATATATCAGTTATGCGAATCTACAACACAAAATTGACCCCTTTCTCCTCTATACTCAACTACTATACAAGGCAAACTGCATTGATAGAACCATCATTTTCAGGCTTATTCGTCAATAGGGCTGTGTTTCCCTGCATTCACCATCTGAGAAATGAATCATCAGCAACCTATGTTTGCTCGGATCCTCCAAAAATGTCCTTGTCAAATTCAGCAGCATTTTCGAGGATCCAAACAACATAGCAGCAACTAAAAGAAAAATCTAGAGACAGTGGAGTAACAAACACCGAAATCACACCTTACCCCATACAAATTTTCCAGCAAGGGTGACAAGACCAAGCTCACTGACATTTACCTAGATTCACAGAAAAAATTAAAGATATGAAACATTAACTACATAGACTTGAATGCACCATTAAAAAAGGAAGATTATCTCAATGATGGTTATTGGTTCCTTTGGTTACAACACCCAGCCTAGAGATGTAAACTTTGGACCATTAAGATTTTTTCACCCCAATGCTCTCAAGATTGAACGTGCATTTAAGTTCAGGAAGGGTCACATGCTTTCAAGAACGCGTAAACCCACGGATCCGATAAACCGATTATTTCATGATAAAACCTGGCCCAGCAAAGGTTACTTTTGACCGCTCTCTTCCACTATCAGGATGCACATATGAAAAAGAAATTTATTAAGTCAGAAAGACACATTCTGTTCAGCCTCAAATACAACAAAAAGTAGACCTAATCACCTAATAAGCATCAGGGATCCTACAAATGATTTGAGAGAAAAGGAAAAACCTAAGTAAAACCCTGAGTGAGACAACTGGATTATGCCACACATGGAAATGCAATTACATTATTCAGATATATGGAGGCATTACCATTATGGATTATATCTGATGCTTAAAGATTGCCTCAATTTAAGATAATAGGGACTTAGCAACAAAATAGGCCTAACTATTTAAAACTCCTAATCCCAATCATTATATAACATATAGCAATGAAGTTTAAAAATAACCTGCAATATTATGTGAAATATAGGTAATACTCCATCGGTCCCTCCATCCCAATTTATATTGACAACCCTTTCCACATTGGGAGGTCCCAACATGCATGATGCAATTCCAATAATAACAGTATTCTCTTTATATTCACCAAATTCTTAAGAATTCAAATTCAATTAACTACTTAAAGTTTAGACTTCAATTGATGTTTTTTCTTCATATCAAACTAATTTGTAGTTGTTACTTTAGCCTTGTCCAGGAAAACAAAGCGAGCGAATATGATATGACAGAGGGAACAATTAGATGATATCTCATAAAAGAGTAACCCAAAACTGTCGGAAGGGTGTTTCAAAAGTGAACTAAAACCATAAATGAGCTAAAATAATCATTACAAAAAATGAACTAAACCAATAACTTGATTTTAAAAAGCTCCTTGTGTTTTCCTTCATTTGGGCCGTTTCAGCATAGCATCTCTTACAGAACATATTACTTTGATATTCAAAGCTCTTTGGAATCGTAAAAGAGAAAACCAAAAATTTCAGATTCAACAAATGAAAGGTAAATATTCGGAAGAGATATGCAAGGGGACTGACTAGGGTAAAACCTTTTGGGTAGTCTGCGAGCACTTGTGATCCTCCTTGTTGCATTTATGCTCAAAGTTATCAGTGATACCCATTTCTCTTCCTGTGCAACTCTATGTAATCTCCCTGCGGCTGTTCCAATTCAAGTTCATAATAACAGCTTATATAATCATATAGCAAACCATGAGTAATCACGAAAGAAAAGAAGAGTGAAAGTAAGAAACAGAGAGAATGTGATGCGAAGGAGAAAAACCCAAGTTTTGTTTCAAACAAGGGTTTAGCCAAAGTCGGACTAATCAAATAGGGCAGGTCAGTGCTATCAGTGCCCTTGAGTCGAGTTGAGCTTTTTCTTTCAGAAGCTAATACTTAGAATATCAGGGAGAATAATCATGTATCCTGTTAAACCTGTATAGATCATTACAAGCATCGTCATCTCGAAATCAAGCAACAAAACATAAGAAATAATTTGGCTGGAATATATAACAGTCAGAAATGAAGCATTACAAAAATGGCAAGGACATTCATTCTTATACAACTGAGTATCTGCCTGGCTGAGCCGAACCAGGAAGAGACGATGCTTGCATGGTAATGTCCTCCAAAACACGTTTCAGTTCTGCTTTTGCTCTCTTGACAGATTGTTCCGTGGGGCCCTCAATGAACAAGTACAGCTTCCTGTCCAGAAGCCCCGGTGCCTTGCCAGGTGGAACATACTGTCCTCGAGTGGTGATGGCAGCTCCCGTCCATTCAGAAATAGGACCCAAAGTCTCCTTGTGTGTCACCTTCCAGCGAGCATTTTGAGGGAAATCATTTATCTCTAATTCCGCTTCATAATGTTCAGGCATTGCATCGGCCTGAATCTTCGCTAAGTTGTGCTGCAAGTTCAAGGCAGCTGCCAATGCTGTTGCTCTGGCTGTCACATCATTAGAGCCAATTGGCAGTCCATTTCCAGCAACAGCTGCTGTTGCACCTGGTATATTAATACCAAGTACACCAGGCAATGCAACAGGCAAGCCACCATTGGGAAGAAGCTGACCAGCTGAAACTGGAGTTGCCGCTGAAGCCATACTCGCTTTGGAAGCAGCAACAAGAGCAGCAGCCTGAGCAAGGGCAGCCTGCTGAGAGAGGTCGCCACCTGCTTTTCTAATTCCATCATCTTCATCCTCTGAATCTGATTTATCTTCCTCAAATCCATATTCTTTTGCCTGTGCTTTTTTGGCTGCTCTTCTCACTTCGTCCTCTTCTTCATTAAATTTAAAACCACTACCACCATAACCAGTCCCATGTGCTTGCTCAAGTCCCTGATTCACCTTCGCCATGAAACTATCAGCGAGAGCTTTCAGGTCATCTGGAACAACTTGTTCCGACAGTTGTAAAGCTTTCAAAAGATCAGGTGCATATCTTGCATCGTCTTCAGATAAGAATGTGATGGCACAACCTTTCCTACCAGCCCGACCAGTCCGACCAACACGATGAACATAGTCCTCATAATGATTCGGAACATCATAATTGATTACCAGTTCAAGCTCCTTGACATCTAAGCCCCTGGCTGCTATACTAGTAGCAATCAACAAATTACACACATTACTTTTAAAGTCGGATATGGTGGATTCGCGATCAGTCTGATCCTTTGCCCCATGAAGGGAGAGGCAGGGATAACCATGCTTGAGCAAATCCCTAAATAAAGCATCACATTTCTCCTGTGTGTGAACAAATATCAAAATTTTTCCTTTTTCATACCATTCACCAAGTAATTCAAGGAGCCGAAGGAATCTTTCACCTTCTGGCCTCACCTCAACCAGTTGTGTTATATCCTTGTTCACAACACTCCTACCACCTACCTGTATTTCAACAGGTTTGTTCAACACTTTACGAGCTAATATTTCAACCTGGCGAGGAAAAGTTGCAGAGAACAAGACTGTTTGACGGTCAGGCCGTGTGTTTTGGACAATTCTTGTGATCTGAGGTTCAAATCCCATGTCAAACATTCGATCAGCTTCATCCATGACCAAGTAAGTGACTCTTCGCAGATTCGTAATCTTTCCACCACTTGTACAAAGTATATCAATCATCCTGCCCGGAGTGCACACAACAATTTCAGCTCCTCGCTTCAATTCACTAATTTGCTGAGCAACCCCAGAGCCTCCATACACAGGTACACAAACAAGACCCATCGCCTTAGTGAACTTCTTAATATCACTATGAATTTGCTGCACAAGCTCTCTCGTAGGGGCCATTATCAGCCCAATAGGACCATCTCCAGACATCAGAGGAGGCTGGTCCTTAATATGTCTCAGCATTGGTAATACAAATGCCAGAGTTTTACCAGAACCCGTCTTAGCAATCCCAATGCAATCTCGGCCACTCATAATTACCGGCAGAGCCTGAGCCTGAATAGACATGGGCTTCTCATAATTCAGTTTCTTTATAGTGTCTAGCATTTTGGAGGACAGTCCCGTCTGGTGCCACGTTCTGATCGGTTTAGGAACATCCTTTCCATGGATCTTTAATTCCAGTTGTTTCCTGTAAGCAGAAACCTCTTCACCACTCATTCTTGAAATCTCCTTAACTTCTATGTAAAAATTCTTTCTGAAAGGAGGATAGTCAATTTTCGAATGATCGACTATTGATAGTTTCTCGGCCTTGGTTTTCTTCACCCGTTTCATAAACTCTTCATCATCTTCTTCCTCCAAAGGATCATCACCATCATTCTCAATGTTCCCATAATCCGAATCTGAATCTTCACCAGGGATAATTCTTCCCATAGTCTTCTTCACACTCATCTTCTTAGGCTGTTGTTCTTCTTTGCCTTTATCGGTACCATTTTTAGAATTTCCATCACCAAAATTATTGACTACGGCATTGTTAAGCTTCTCAACTTCAGGCAAAACCATAGAGTTCATAAAAGCATCCAACGGGTCAATATCATCGTCATCCTCCATTAACTCATCATTGCCATTTTGAATCACAGGGGAACTAACCGCCTTGTCCATACCATCATCATCATCCATCGCCTTGCCATTATCATCCACATCAATATCCATGCCATGTTTCCCCTCAGCATCTTCATCGTCAGATTCTCCTTCCAAAGTCCAAGTTTTACCCAATTTAGGTTCTTCTTCAGCACCTGCAGAAACACCAAGCTGCTCCCTTTCTGACTCCTCTTTTTTTCTCTTTAGCTCTTGCCATTCTTGAACTCTCCTCCTTCGCTTCTCCATCTCATCCTCTAATTTCCTTTGCTCCTCAGCAAAATCCTCTTCTCGACTCTTCTCATTCTTTTCTTCTGCTAATACTTCATCAGTGCTATCTTCCCTGAGCTTGTTGTTGGATTTGCTACTCCTTTCACGATCCCTCTCCCTCTCCTTATGATCATCATCATTTCTCTTTCGCCTCTTTCTATCTCGATCCTTGGCATCAACTTCATCATCGCTACCATTTTCTACTTCACGGTGTCTATCCTTTTCTCTCTCCCTTTCCCTCCTCTCCTTTTCTCTCTCTTTCTCTTTCTCCCTCCTCTCTCTATCTCTCTTCTTCTCCCTCTCTTTCTCTCTATCTCTATCCCTCTCCCTCTCCCTCTCCTTCTCTCTGTTTTCACGATCTTCCTTATCCTTTTTTTCTCGTTCTTTAACTTTATCTCTACTAGGTCTTTCATCATCATTATCATCATGGCCCTTGCTTTTTTCACGCTCCTTATCCCTGTGTCTATCTTTGTGCTTTGCCCTATCTCTATCTCTATCTCTATCTCTATCTCTATCTCTATCCCTCTCGCCGTACTTTTCATCGGCGCTTTTTTCTCTATCATAGCGGCTGCTTTTCTCTCGATCCTTCTTATCTGATGAGGAACGATGGTGGTCTCTGTCCCTATGCTTGTCGCGATCTCCTCGATCCTCCTTACTATCACGGCGACGCTTCTTCGAATCCTCCTCTCTCTTCGACTTGTGCTTCTCTTCCATTAGAAAATAGTCGGAAATCGGAAGGCAAAAGCAATACACTCCACACAGGAGACAGCGGCGATACAGTAGCTTCGATTATCTCCGGCAAAATCCCCAATTATTCACGGCGAAATCCCTAATTATCTTCGACTCGAAAAATCTATGTGCCAAAGCTCGAAGGGAAGAAGTGCAGTTCCCAAACCCTAGCTTTTGCACTTCTTTCGTTTCTCGTACTGGCTTTCTGCTTAATAGTTGAGTCGAATTTTATGATTTTTTATTTTTTCCGAAGTCGAGTCGAATTGAATATAGTGAGAATAATTTAGGCGAGCAAAAAAAAAAAATTAGGTGGTATTGTTTCCCTAAAAAAAATTACTTTTAATTATTGCAAAATTTATTGAACAGAAAAAAGAGAAAGAAAACGATTTTTTTTCTTAATTATGAAAATATTTTCCTGAAGAAGTTTAGGTATTTTTTTTGAAGAGAGAAAAATAGTTTCTAAGAAAAATATTTATTAAAGATTAGTAATAATGTTAGCGAAATGTTTAGTATTTTGATGAAATTTTGAGTATTTTTCCTCGTTCGGTGAAAAATAAAAATCAACTACCCAAAAGTAAATTATTTATCATAAATATAAATATCATTTTTAAAATATAATACCTACCGCACTTAGTATCAATATCTTTAGTCACCATCAAGAGTGATGGAATGGATATGATCCCTCCATTCGTAGCTAGAGGTTCAATATCTAAAATGAAAAAGATCTTGATAAGTAAGAGATTTATTTATGCGGGCAGATTAGTCGGACCCCAATATGGGTTAATTGAGGTACCTAAGTGAAATTCAGTGCCAATTTTAAGGGTCTAGCTATGTATTTGGCCATTATAATTTTGTCAACTACATATCTTCGTAAAAATTGCACAGGGCGTCATTTAACCTATATCCAAAATTTTAAAATTATTTAACATATACCATAATTTTTACATCTTCGGTCGTCTCCTTCTTCCTGATACTTGTGTGCTCCTTTCTTCCTCCTTTGTTTTTTCTCTTTTTCTTCTCGGGAACACCAAGGACTTCAAAGATATCCTCTCTCGGTATACTAAATCCAATTAACAATTTTGGTACTGCTTTAAAATTTACCTACAAGTTTTGTCTTTGTTTGAAGCCTTGCATCATTTTCATGGATGTGTTGAAGATAGAAGTGGTCACGTGCCTATCACGTGAGTGGAGTTAAGTTAGTTAAGAAGAATTAATTAGTTGTAACTAATTATGGGATTGGTTAGTTTAGAGGCAAGAGGTCAGTAGGTTAGATGCTATAATTGAAGCGTGTATATATGCATAGCATTAGTAGATTGTAATTACAACTTCAATATACGATTAATTTCTTCTCTCAAACAAAAATTCTCTCTAGAATCTTCTCCTCCATCTTCCGCCATTGTTGCCTTCTCTGAAGCCCTTACATATTCATTATGGTATCAGAGCAGGGATGATAGATCCACGTTCACTGCAGTTGTCATTCATCGTTTTTTTCCGACAATTTTCTGTCGTAGATCGATTGTGATTTTTCAATTGATTGAGCTAGGGCACACAACTTTTTTTCTCTCGCAATTTGCGATTGAAAACTCTATCAGTTGTGGAAAAATAAAACTCAGTCTACTTGAGATTGATAGATATGGCAATTGGAGAAGAAATTCCATCTGAAACCAGCACAAACTCAACCGCCATAACCATCGGTCATCATCATCCTCTGTTTCTGCAACCAAGTGACACACTGATAACTAGGGATTTTGCCATGTTTTATATTCCTTCTTGCTTACGCTTTAGCTATAAATTATTAAAAAATAGTCCCAAAAGGCTCATAAGTGTACTTGATTGCAGGTTTGATCGACAAAGCGACGAAATATCAAGGATCGGCTCAAAAAAGGGAGTGAAACCTGCTCAAGTATCAAAGATAAGGCAAACTGAGGGCAAAAAGGCCTAGTGCGGCCGCATTCGATTTTGTGCGGTCCGCACTAGGTAGATTCAGAGAGTTGTCAAAACCAGGCTTCAGGCAATGCGGTCGTTGTTCATATTGCGCGGTCTGTGGTGAAGGATCCGCGGCCGCATCACCATTTTGTGCGGTCCGCGGAGTAGAGATTCACAGAGTTGAAATTGCCAGATTCCAAGCCTTTGCGGTCCGCGGTCATCTTTATGCGGACCGCACTAGCTGCCTCCGTGGTCGCGGTTCATTCTGCGCGGTCCGCAGAGCCTAACTTCAGAAAGACAAGTTTTGAAATTCAAGAGCCTTGTGCGGCCGCGGTCTATTTTGTGCTACCCGCACTGACCCCGCGGCGGTATTTTTGTCCAGTTTTTTCAGTTTAGTATAAATAGAACATTTTATAATTTTTAGGTCATCTGTTATCTGCAAAACTGAGTTGGGCTCGTGAGAACACCTTTTGTAGCCATTTTTGGCATCTTAGCTTCAAATTAATGATAGATTCTTGTAATTTAATTTAGCATTTAGTTATTATGTCTTGTTCTTCATCTATTTCTTTATTTTCTTGTTCAAGTATGAGTAGTTAAATCCATTAGCTAGGGTTGTGGCTCAACCCTAGTGTGGATAATTGATGGGTGTTGCCATCTAGGGTTAGATTGACTATGGGTGTTTGCTATTTGGGTTGATTTTATGTTTTAATCTATGAATTGGTGTATGGGTAGAACAGGCTTGGAATGACTTACTGGGTTGTTTAATGTTATATTCAAGACTAATAAGATGCTTGAAGAGTGGAGGTAGAGTACAATGATTCTGTTGTATAAGAACAAAGGCGATATCTAGAGTTGTAACAACTATAGGGGTATCAAATTACTGAGCCATACCATGAAAGTCTGGGAGAGAGTGATAGAAATGAGAGTGCGAAGGACGGTGTCTATTTCAGATAATCAGTTCGGGTTCATGCCGGGGTGATCTACCACAGAAGCTATCCACCTTATTAGGAGGATGGTGGAACAATACAGGGATAAGAAGAAGGACCTCCACATGGTGTTTATCGATCTAGAGAAAGCATACGACAGGGTTCCTAGGGAGGTCTTATGGAGATGCTTAGAGGTGAAAAGGGTCCCGGTAGACTACATTATGGTAATTAAAGACATGTATGATGGAGCTAAGACCCGGGTTAGTACAGTCGGAGGTGACTCTGAATATTTTCCGGTTGTTACCGGATTGCACCAAGGGTCTGCGTTCAGCCCTTTATTATCTGCCCTGGTGATGGATGCCATAACGCATCATATTCAAGGGGAGGTGCCATGGTGCATGCTATTTGCTGATGTAATAGTCCTAATTGACGAGACACGACGCGACATCAACGAGAGGCTAGAGGTTTGGAGACATGACCTTGAGTCTAAAGGTTTCAGGTTGAGCAGGACGAAGACGGAATACCTCGAGTGCAAATTCGGGGCCGAGCCGACGAAAGCAGGAGTGGAAATGAGGCTTGACTCCCAAGCCATCCCTAAGAGGGGTAGTTTCAAGTACCTTGGGTCAGTTATTCAGGGGATCGGGGAGATCGACGAGGATGTCACACACCGTATAGGGGTGGGGTGGATGAAGTGGAGGCTATCGATGGGAGTTTTGTGTGACAAAAAAGTGCCACCGTTGCTAAAAGGCAAGTTTTATAGAGCAGTGGTTAGGCCTGCTATGTTGTATGGGACCGAGTGTTGGCCGGTTAAGAACTCACACATCCAGAAGATGCAAGTAGCAGAGATAGGGATGTCGAGGTGGATGTGTGGGCATACAAGGATGGATAAGATTAGGAATGAGGATATTCGAGATAAGTTGGGGTGGCCCCCTTAGAAGACAAGATGCGGGAAACAAGACTCGGATGGTTCGGGCACACTCAGAGGAGGAGCACTGATGCACCGGTGAGGAGGTGTGAGCGACTGGTTGTGGTAGGCACGAGGAGAGGTAGAGGGAGACCTAAGAAGTATTGGGGAGAGGTAATCAGGCAGGACATGGCACGACTTAGGATTACTGAGGACATGGCTCTTGACAATGAATTGTGGAGGTCGAGCATTAAGGTTGTAGGTTAGGGGAAAGTTGTAAATATTTCTACAACGCACTAAGGTGAGACTAGCCAGTTAGGAGTTAGTCTTAGGATGCTACTAATCAGCTATTAATATAGGGCCTTATCTGTTGGTTATTAGTATACCTTCCATCTTTTTCGTATTTTCTATATTTCTCATATTTGCTGTTATTTTGTTTATTTTATGTTATGTATTTTATGTTATTTTATTAAAAGCCTATTAATAGTACTAATATATTGTCTTTGTTGCTCTCTTGAGCTGAGGGTCTCCTGAAAACAGCTTCTCTGCCCCTCGGGGTAGGGGTAAGGTATGCGTACATATTACCCTCCCCAGACCCCACCTGTGGGATTATACTGGATTGTTGTTATTGTTGTTGTAATCTATGAATTGGTGGTTGAAA
This sequence comes from Nicotiana glauca, assembly GCA_026770625.1. Taxonomy (NCBI): domain Eukaryota; kingdom Viridiplantae; phylum Streptophyta; class Magnoliopsida; order Solanales; family Solanaceae; genus Nicotiana; species Nicotiana glauca. The sequence continues at coordinate 51,030 of MU729280.1, forward strand.
ACACTGATTTGTGCTTTGTGAATTTGACTCTTCTTGAGAAAGAGAGTTTAAGTCTCCAAAATTGACCAAAGAAGGAATTAGGATGGACTCATGAGAAATGATAGTCCCAATTAACGGGTTAAACCTCGAGAGAGTAATCACCCTACTTGAATCCTACTTGCTTGATCTAATTTGCCTACCTATTTGGTCTCTCGAGAGTCAATTAGGAAAAATTACTCTCTCTACCGAGAGGTGTGAGAGTGTGTAAAATTGTGCAACGGTTAAAACATAAGCCTTAATTATGTCAATCGAACCTTAGTAACATCTACCCGTGAATTAGCCACCTAGGTGATGTCACGCCCCTTAGTGCCCTTTTTCCATTAGATACAACTTTAGCAATTATCTCGTATCATAGTCTAGTTTTAATTAGTAGTTTGATAATAGTAGTTTATAATTGAAAAACCCGAAAATGAAGAGAACATCATTTAAGAGAACACATGCAATTCTATTCTAAGTAGATACCTGAATTCCCTTCTAGCTCTCTGAGGATTCGATCCCGACCCTCATATCGGGTAAAAGCTATTGCGACCCTCTTATCCTACTTTTTAGTAGTGTGGAGTTGGCTGTAATCACTTTTTGGCGCCATTGCCGGGGAGCTTACGGTTTTTGGCTATCTATTTAGTAGTTTTGTGTGTTGTTCTTATTTACTTCTTTGATATTAATTTTGTTTGTGTCGATTACTCATGTACAAATGGCTCCCAATGCTAATGACCCTCTTGGTAATGTGAATGCGGAGGAGGAGGTAGATGATCTTGATCAAGAAGATGTTCTTATTTTACCTCAAGCTCCACATAGAGACCGTCAAGCCAATGCAAATGACAACAACAATATCCCAGACCCTCCTCTGCCACCGCCTAGAGTGGCTCCAAGAGTCCCCCTAAATCAAGGATATGCGAGTGCCATCGTTCCTCCCCGAATCTGGGTGGGAAACTTTCAAATCACAAATGTCATGTTGACTTTGCTCGAGCAAAGAGGATACTTTACGGGCACCTTCGATCAAAATGCCTACAAGCACTTGAACGGGTTCGTAGATACATGCTGGGGTAGCAAGCAGACAAACGTGTCCGAGGATGCGTTGAGATTGAGGCTTTTCCCGTTCTCTCTTCGGGGTAAAGCATTGGATTGGTTAGAAAGGCTCCCCAATCATTCCATCACAATGTGGGATGAATTGGTGGACAAGTTTATTTCCAAGTTCTTTTCGCTGAGTCACATAGCGGCGCTTCGAAATGAAATTTTGGCCTTCAAGCAAGAGCAAACGGAACCCTTGCATGAAATATGGGAGAGATTTAGAACAATGGTGAAAGAGTGCCCAAATAATGATATGATGGATGTGATGATTCAACAAACCTTTTATCGGGGCATCAACACCACTAATCAATGCATTGTGAACCAATTGGCCGAAGGCAACTTTATGAAGATTTCTTACAATGAAGCTTATGATGTTTTGGATGAAATCACCAACACTTCTTCGACATGGCAAAGCCGAGAAAATGTGCCCCAAGGTGACCCCACGGTTATCCATTTGCACAAGGAGTTGCATGACTATGGTCAAGCTATTGCCGAGCTTACTGATAATAGGCTGAATCTAGGTAATTTATCGATTGTTTATGCTCCCGCTTGATTATGTTCCAATGTCATAATGTGGTTAATTGATTAAAAATGGGCTCCAATTTTGATTTGTACATATTACAGGACGAGGAGCTTATGTGATGCCTTAGAGAGGTGGTTGGAACTATTTTAGAGCAAGAACGATCCCTCGGAGCTGAGTATGCACGAAGACGAAGAAAAAAATTAAGGAATTGAAGACCTGGTCTAGCGCGCCCAGGTGCGCGCCCGTGCTAATACTAGCACGCCCAACACAAATCATATGCTAACTAGCATGGTCAGATGCGTGCCTAGGTGCGCGACCACGCTAGTCCAAATTTCGGGAAGGTTTGTTCAGGGGTATAATTGGAAATCTGGAGGAAACCCCACTTAACCTATATAAAGTCAAGCTCGCCCAAGGATTATTTATCAAGTTTTTCATAGTCTAGTGCAAGATATAGAGAGACAAGAGGTAAGGAGGAGATTTAACCATCAAGTTCTTCTTTTCTTCCCTTTGTATTTGCTATTTGTGATGAAATTGAACCCTATTGTGTTGAACACTAGTATGAGTGGCTAAAACCCATTATTCTAGGGTCATGGGTGAAACATGAATGTTGTTGTTTGAAGTTTAATTCGACAAAGTTGGTTTATCATATTGGGTTGTTTATTTAATTTTGATTTTAAATATTTTGTCGAGTAGCTAATAGTGAAATACTATCTACGAATCTTTGGTTGAACGCAAAAGTGGGAACTTTAGATTGCAATAGAATTAAATAGAGCAAGTTCTTGAACCTGGGTATTGGGGAACAGATTCACAATTGAGATAGACATATACCCAATTGTCTTGCTTGGTTGAAATACAAGAATTGTAAATACACTCTTGTTAATCTTAATTTCATAGACATATATGCATTGAGTTAACTTGAATAGGCGAGTAAGAACTCGATAGATTCTTATGAGTAATATCAACCCTGTCAATCAAGAATCTAGATAAATTAATTAGTCTTTTTAAGCCAAGAATGCAACACGATTGTGAGCTAGCCCGTGACCTTAGATTATTCTCTCCTACTATTTATTACTCGAAAATTTGCTGGTTGTTTGGTTAATTATTCTAGTTACATTATTGCTTGATAAATTAGGTAGTAAATTAGTGATATCTCTATTTTGTGGAAAACCTCTTGGATAGATAAGTTAATTGAATTTAATTCAGTCAACAGTTAATCACAAGTATTCGTGGGGACGGTACTCTACTCACTACTTTATTACTTGACGATCACGTGCACTTGCGTGAGTGTTTTTGGTTGCAACAAGTATTTGGCGTCGTTGCCGGGGACTTAAAAATTAGCAACTTGACTAAGTTGAACTTTTATTATTTATTTATTCAAGTTTTAATTTCAGTTCACTTTGTTTGTGCTAATACATGATATTTTCTTGAATGTGAAGAAGTGGAAGTGCAAACAACCTCCTTCCTCTTGATCCCGAAATTGAACGAACACTTCACAGATTGAGGAGGGAGGTGGACGCTCGAACCAGAATTGAAAGAGAGTTGGACATCGAAGTTCAACCACAGCCAATTGAGATGGCAGGTAACGAGGAACGTGCGGTGATTGAAGCTGCAAGGCCTAGTCTGGCTAATATGACTCAGGCTATTGTGAAGCCTAATATCACTGGGCACTTTGAACTCAAATAATACATGGTGTAGCTGATCTAATCCACATGGCTATTCATGGGTTTACCTCATGAAGACCCGCAGAGGCACATTCAGAATTTCTTGGAAATTACGGATACTTACAATTATCCGAACGTTTCCAAGGACTACGCCAGGCTAACACTTTTCCACTTTTCACTGATCGGGGAAGCTAAGGAGTGGTTGAATAAAGAGCCAGCAAATTCAATCTGCACTTGGGATGATCTGGCACGGAAATTCTTAATCAAGTTTTTCCCCACTAAGAAAATAAAGATATCGAGGAGTCAAATTCTCGGGTTCGAATAACGAGCTTGCAAGACACTTCATCAAGCATGGGAAAGGTACAAGAAGATGCTTAGAAACTGTCCACATCATAGCCAGACGGACAAGGTATTGGGTCACACTTTTGTAGATGGGTTAGATGATGCATCAAAGATGAATCTTGATTCAGCTTACGGGGGTAGTTGCATAGCCAAACCATACAGTGAAATTCAGCTCTTACTGAATAACTTCACGGCTAATGATAATAATTGGCAAGGTGAGGGGGATTCACGAAAAGCAATTAAGCAAAAAGCAGCTGGATTACTTGAGCTCGACGACTTGTCAGCCATGAGAGCCGAGATTGCAAAGCTGGCCAATCAGATGAATATGATGACAATGCAGCAACCTCAGACAATGCAACATATGCACCAAATGGCTATTTGTTGCGAATTATATGGTGACAATCATATGAGTGACATGTGCCCCACAAATCCAGAATCCATATATTATGTGGGGCAACAGAACAGAGGTCCACCAAATCAGCATGCACAATACGGAAATTCTTACAATCCAAATTGAAGGAATCATCCCAACTTCTCAAGGGGTAGAAATCAGTAGAATCAGAATCAGCATAGACCCTAAGGGGGTTTCAATCCGCCTCAAAGGCCACCCCAACAAATGGAAGAAAGAACCAATGATTTGCTAAAGAAGTTGTTGATTGGCAATCAGCAGCTTAGAACAAATTTCAGAAATCTTGAGAGGCAGATGGGGCAGTTAACAACAAATCAAAACACTAGACCTGCAGGCGCTCTCCCAAGTGATACAGATAAGAACCCTCAAGTGAATGCAATTACAATTAGAAATGGGATGGAGCTAGAGGAAGTGTCAAAGAAGAGATAAGACAAGCCCATACCTGAATGGGAGTCGATCCCTAAAGTAACACAAGAGACAAAGAATGCTGCTGAAATTCCAGAGCCAGTGGATGCCCCAAGGCCACCATCCCCTTCCCCCAAAGATTGCAAAAAAAGAATGTTGATCGCATGTTCAACAAATTTCTCTCCATGTTGATCCATGTTCAATTGAATATTCCACTTGTTGATGTGCTTCGTGAAATTCCAAAGTATGCTAAGTACATAAAAGATATAGTGTCTCACAAGAGAAGATTGACTGAATTTGAGATAGTTGCACTTACTGAGGAGTGCACTTCAACGGTCCAAAATAAGCTCCCTCAAAAGCTTAAGGATCCTGGCAGCTTTACCACCCCTGTGCGAATTGGTAATATTGATGTGGGACATGCTCTTTGTAATTTTGGGGCAAGAATAAATCTGATGCCCTTATCTTTGTTCAAGCAATTAGGTATGGGAGCTCCAAGGCCAACTACTATGATGTTGCAGTTGGCTGATAGGTCGATAGCACACCCTGAGGGGGTGATTGAAGATGTATTGCTGCAAATTGGGAAATTTATCTGCACTGCTGATTTCATTATCCTTGACTATGAGGCTGATGAGTTGGTTCCAATCATATTGGGGTGACCTCTCTTGGCGACTGCTGATGCAATTATCAAAGTGAGAGAGGGAAAATGATCTTGAGGGTAGATGACGAGGAAGCAGTTTTTAATGTCTACAAAGCGATCCAACTTCCCCGCCACTATTGGGAGCTCTCAATGATATCTATTGTTGAGGTTGATGAGCAAAGTCATGACCCAAGTGTATATATAGACGATTCTCTAGAGAAAGTACTTATGTTGTTTGATATCCTGGGGAGTGATGATGAGGTTGAGGAGATAATGCACATCTTAGATACATCTTGTGCGTACATGCAAGGGGTACACCCCTTTGAGCCTTTGAATAGGCCAGAAGGATCGCCTCCAAAGCTGTCCATTGAGGAAGCCCCGAAACTGGAGCTTAAACCTCTACCACATTGATTGTTGACAACTCAACGCTACATGAATGTAGGGATAGCGGGTCACTACATCTTTTACCCGAATAATGGTTCGGGATCGAATTTCCACAGGGAGCTTGGAGTGGAGTTCTATTGTCTGTTTAGCCTGGAATTGCACTTGCACTTCTAATTGCACTCCTAACATTTTTGGGGTTTTTTATATTTAAAACTACTATTGTAATCTAAGTATTAAAGCTAAATTATGCTAAGGAAATATTGCTAGATTGTAATTAATAGGGAGAAAGGCACTAGGGTCATGGCATCACCTAGGTGGTTAACTAACAGGTAGAAACTACTAAGAATAGATTGACATATTTGGGATTTATGCTATAACCGTTGCACAACTGTACCCATTCTCACACCTCTCGGTAGAGAAAGTGATTTTGCCCAATTGACTCTCTCGAGACCAATTGGGTAGGCCAATTAGACTAAGCAACTAGTCCAAGTAGGGTGTTTACTCTCTCGAGATTTAACTCGTTAATTGGGACTACCATTTCTTATGGGTCCATCCTAATTCCTTGTTGGGTCAATTTTTGGGTCATAGATTCTCTTTATCAAGAAGAGTCAAACCTACTAAGCTAGAATCAATATTTGCAACCACCAATCCTTAATTAAAGCATAAAATTAACCCAAATAACAAATACCCATTATCAATCTATCATTAGAAAGCAACACCCATCAATTACCCACACTAGGGTTGAGCCACAACCCTAGCTAATGGGTTTAGCTAGACATAATTGAAGAAGAAACAGAGGAAATAGAGGAATAAATAAACATATTAATTGATTACTAAGTAGAATCTACAATAATGAAGAGTAAAAGTGCCGAAAATGGTAACAATATTTAGTCTTACGAGCGCAATTGTGTTCAAAACATAAAACGTAACCTAAAAATGGGAAAATATTATATTTATACCAGGCTGGAAAAACTGGACAAAAATACCCCTGCGGGGTCAGCGCGGACCGCGCAAAAAGGTAGTGCAGCCGCATTGGCTCTTGGACTCTTAAAATCTCATCTCTGAAGTTGGGGACCACGGACCGCGTAGAAATGTAGCGTGGCCGCGGTGGAAGATGGCAGGACCGCGCAATAAGGCAGTGCTGTCGCGTGGCTTGACTTGGCCAAATCTCCAGTTCTCTTATTCTCACCCACGCAGACCGCACGGATATGTAGCGTGGTCACGTGTGCTTTTAGCTTGCACTTGTGGGTCTCTGAATCTTACTGGTAGACTGCGCAGAAGTGTAGTGCGGCCGCGTGGCTTGCAACAACAATTACCCATTCTCTGAATCACCTAGTGCGGCCGCGTGGCTTATCAGTGCGGTCCACGCTAGGCCTTTCTGTTCCTCAACTTCACTTGGTCTTTGACACTTGGGCAGGTTTCACTCCATTTTGAGCCGATCTTTGATATTTGTCACCTTGTCGCTCAAACCTACAATCAAGCACAACTTGTAAGCATTTTGGGTCTATTCTGTAGCAATTTGTAATCAAAGCAATAGCAAGTAGGGGCATTTTTATGGAAAAATCCTAACTTATCAACTCCCCCAAACTTAAACCGTTGCTTGTCCTCAAGCAAACAAAATAAGACTCACCCTTAAAAGGGCAATCCAAGAATTTCCAGCTATCCTAAAGTAACCTCAACAGGCATCAATTGGGACTACAAATTGCCCTCAATACGAATGAATCATTAACCCATTTTAAGCTTTTGAAATCTATGGATCAAGTGTGGCACAAGAGCATCAAGGGTTGACACATTTCATCAAAGAGCTTTTCTATACTACTTTGGTCATTGTGGAACCCAAACTCACACATCCTCAACTTTCCCTAAGCGAACCTCAACTTTTAGAGTATTGACACACAAACCGAGGTTGATGGGAATTTCACTCATCTCTCTCAAAAAGAAGGTCAGAAGTCCGGCTCTAGGTACCATATGCTTGCCCATTATGTAAGTATCCACTAATGTAGGTTCCCTTCAACTTAAGATCCTATAGGGATTTTGCGGAGTCATTGTGAAGGCTTTTGGGTAAGGGTAGGACATGTTTTTGTTCAATTGGGTTCAATCTTCCCTTAAGCACTTTCTTTAATTCATTTTAGCATACTTTCTTGACTCATTTGAGTATTTCACTTCTTTCAAGGGGTTAGAGGGACACATTGTCACTCTTTCTCATGCAATTTAAATCATTTCTCCTTTTTCTACTTTTGTTTCCACACCTTTTTCACTTTTGTTTTTCTTGACCCTTTTTTATTATTTTTCACCTTGGGCTTTTCTTTTTGTCTTTTTCTTTTTCTCTTTTTCATTTCCTTGCCTTTTTCTTCTTGCTTTAGTACCTTTTACCCTTTTTTGTTTTCCTTCTTGTCTCTCTCCCCCAAACTTAGACTTTGTCATTGCTCAAGGAAAGATGTGGGTGCCAAGAGAGGGCAGAATTTAGGATGGGTATAGGCTTGTAAAATTGGTTCATGAAAGAAGAAGGTTTAAGGCTAAAAAGGGTTAACTAGGGATCATTTTGTTGGTAGGCATAGAATAGTTCATCTTAGTATTTGGATCAAGGAAAGCCTATAGTCATTTCTCAAGTCAAATTTCACCTATGATTTCGCTTCAACAAACATTCAAGTCAAGTTCTAGACCATTTGCTTAGGACTTGGACTCAAAATTCGATTCCTCACCACATAGGCTAGGGGATTGCTAAAGACATCGAGTCGAGGGCCCACAACGACCTTAGTTACGATTCAAGCGCACAATGGTCCAAAAAGACCACATGATGATTGTTTGGTCACCACAAGAGTCTCAAGGCCACGACTTTCACCATACCCTAAACACAACATTATGTCTTTGACCATGGGATCAAAGGCAAATGTGTTAGGCCCAAGTGAAGCTTTTCCTGAGGTACCCTTAACTACGAAATATCAAAAACAAAAGAAAAATCAAAGAAATAGACTCAAACCCTTAAGAAGGTAGTCACTCCATCTATCATGGGGAAGAGCCACCCGGTACACACTATACTCCACCCTTGGAAAGAACCGTGGAATTAAGAAAACCAAGGGCTTATTAAGAATGCCCAAAACACACAAAAGGCTACGAGCCTAACTATGAAACTGAAAACAAAAAATTTTGCGAAAATAGAAAAATAGAATGAAAATGTACAATAGGGGAGTAGAATATACAATGAGGGATGAATATATACCGAATTTGTAACTTTATATACAGAACAAAAGAGAATAAAAAAGTACGAGAAATTAGCTAAAATGAAAAGTTATATACATACCAACTAGAGAATCAAATCAACAAAACATAAAATGAGAATCTAATATGTACAGTCATCCAGATAATCCAAAAAGTAGGGCGCACCCCCACGAATAAGAGCTGACATTATCCCCAATGCCAACTACACAAATAAGCACAAAAATATATGAAAGGATATAGAAGGCTCCCTAAGCCTGGTCTGTCTGCATGGGATCCTCAGTGGTCCCCTGGTCCTCTGTATGGGCGGGAACCTCAGACTGGTTCCCAGCTTGCTGTTGATCTACTGCTGGGACAGAGGCCTACTCCTGGACCGGCTGAATATCGGGTGCAACACTGGAGGGACCCTCATGAACCTGTGCTATCTCAATCACTGCACCCTATATGCTGGGAATCTTCCTCTTTTTCCTTGGAGGTCTAGGCTCCTCCACCTGCTGTGGCTGAGATGCTGCTGGATCCCCAAATAGAAAGTCTAATGGCATGTGATCTGCCATTAGCTTGTCCACATCCTCTCTAAGCTTCTTCACCAACTCCTTGTACGCCCTTGACTTTCTCATCTTTTTGTTCTCCTTGGCAAGCTCCTTTAGAGCTTTGCCATATGAATCTACCGCCTTAGTCAAGGTGGCCTGAGTCTCCAAAATCTTCTCCTGGTTGGCCAGGAGCTTCTTCAAGGTATCCTCAATAGATTGAGGAATCTAAACAGTGGCTAGTGCTGACTGGGCCTCAACTGAAGTAGCCAATATGGACAACTTGGATGGCGCATCGACATCCAGTTGTTCAAACTGGCTAATGACTGACTCAACTAGTGAGCAGTGAATGGATGAGTCTTTGATGATGGCACCCCCGGGCCCGCTGAAGTATTGGGGCCAGCTGAAGAAGAAAGACCTGGGGGCAAGGTCTCAATGGTAGTGGTAGCAGGTATGATGGCAGGCCGGGTAGAAGGCTCTACCGCAACTAGCTCCTCAGACTAGCCAGTTGGGGAAGAGGTAGATGGCTGGTACTTCTTTGACCTTAGGTTGTCCGAACCCTACATATTGTACCATAAGTAGGAAGCCACGGGCTTGGTCTTGACATCAAATCATTTTTTCTTGACCTCTAAATCCCTAAAGTACATAGATAGGGTGTTGGGAAAAGGGTGGTTCGTGGTCGTCTCCTGTCCTACAGCAGAAATCACCCTCGAGATCACATTACCCACATTGATAGGGTAACTATCCATAATAGAAGCAACAAGCACGACCCAGGTAAGTGGAACAGTATGATCATGGGTAGAAGGGTCAAGCCTACTGCAAACAAATTTCAACCACCCTCGAGCCTCAAAGTTGAAGGTGTTCTTGTAAATCTTTTTTCCAACTTGCAACCATGTTGGGACAGTGCCTGGGATTGCCAAGAACTAGGCCAACCAAGGTCGCACTTCCTCACCCATTGCCAACTTACCCAGGTAGAGCGACTCATCCTCCTCCTTGAACCCCAAGTAATCATTTAAGGACTTTTCATCAAACACCACCATTTTATCTCTCACCTTGGTCACCTTCGTATCTTTGACTATGTGATGAACATTGCAGTAGAATTCACGAACCATGTGCTCATTAGCATCAATGCATCTTTCCTTGAAGAATTACCATCCATGTCTAGTTTGGAACTCCCTTTGCATGTTCGGGTTGTGGCGTAAAAGGTCCCTGTCAATGAAAATTCTCTCCGGTATCAACTTCCTCAAGGGACACCACTCCCTAACCTTGTGAAATGCCAGCTGACTAACGAATTGATCCCCAAGCTTCAGGATTTCTGGTTCTATCAACTCCCCCAACCTGAGGCTCACCTCCCTCACCATGTCCTGCACTCTCCCCGGATAGTGAAGTTGTGGGGAGGTGGAGTATTGCTCACCACTACCTGCTGTGGACTCATCATACGAATCCGAGACTATATTCATTGGTCTTTTAGTTGAGGGTGATGGTGGAGGAGTATCAACTAGGTGGAGGGGGTCGGTTATGTGAGTTGGGACAGAATCTGAGCATATGTTTTTGGATGGCACATACTCACTCCTCGAAGAATGAGAGGCTGCCATATCATCAGCTCGTATCAGTTTTCGGGTCTTTTTAATGTTTGCCTGAGCCTGGGGAGTGAGTTTAGCTATTCTCTTGCCCTTACCCCCTCGGGAGGCACCACCTCTCCCCGGTTGTTGTGTTTGTTTACCGCCTTGTTGTTTAACCATGATCTGCAAAAATACAAGTATAACATTGTTAGTTGAAGAACATGTAGTGAAATAGATAAATAACACAAGAGGAGGTCACAGTTGATTGCGTAACACAGAAGCAGGACACAACAGGACACAGGCGCGCGGACCGCGCAAAAAAGTCACGCGGTCGCGCTGGGGGCAACACGGATCGCGTAAAACTGGAGCACGACCACGCTGGGCATATGCCTCCAACACACCTCTTTGAATCTTACAATGCGGTCCTCACTGATATGGACCGCGATGGTGTTGGGCCAGCGTGGACCACGCAAAAGTGCTACATGGCTGCACTGGTAACAAGTTAAGCCCAACAAAAGAACCAACGCAGACCGCGCAAAAAGGGTACGCGGTCACGTTTAGGGTTTGACAATCTTTTCCATTTTGATCAAGTTTTTTGGGTCCTAGTTGTCCCTACTCAATTATCCAAATAGGAAATCATGCTCAACATTCAAAACTAACACAAAAACTAACCTAATCATTAAACCTAAGAAAAATGGGAAGAAAGAAGAAGCTATACTACTGGGAAGCAAACAAAAAGTAAAAATAAAAACTAATTAATGAAATTTGTAAGAAATGTTACCAGGAATTATGACGAATCAAAAAACAGATGCAAACACAAAAGTATTGTCTCAGATATGAATAGTAGAATAGGGCTCAGGATGTCAAAGTGCGAAAAGGGTAAAGTGAGGCCTTGGGTCTCTATTTATAGAAAACGGTGGGGCCCCGTACGTACCTACCAGCGCGGTCACGCAAAAGTGGTCATGGACCGCACTGGATTTGTATCCATCAGCATTGAATCAAGCTTCCCACGCGGACCGCACTGTTATGCTACGCGGCCACGTGGAAAACTTCAGAGAGCATGAAATATTGGTCCCTCCAGTGCGGATCGCGCAATTATGCACCGCGGCTGCGCTGATAACTTCAGAGACTTAGTCATCTTTGCACATGCCAGCGCGGACCGCACTTATATGTAGTGCGGCCGCGTTGGCAACTTTAGAGACCTATTATTTTGTACTTTTATTTTGCACTGCTTCAACATTATCCCTGCAACATCTCACAAACAATTAGCTCAAAAATCCTAGTCTACAAAGAAAATCAAAGGAATAGAAAAAGACATGGATTGCCTCCCAAGAAGCGCTTGATTTAACGTCGCGACACGACGCATGTTACCATCTCATCATTTAAAATGAAGGAGTGCCACCACGTGGCTGTCATCAAACCTTCCCAAATAATGCTTCACACAATGCCCATTGACCTGAAATATTTCACCATTCTTGTTTTTGAGATCAAGAGCACCAAAAGGAGTCACAAATACCACTTCAAAAAGGCCACTCCACTTTGACTTGAGCTTTCCCGGAAATAACCTCAACCGGGAGTTGAAAAGAAGAACCATATCGCCAACCTTGAATTCCTTTCCCCGAGCATATTTGTCATGAAGGTACTTCATCTTGTCATTATACAAGGACGAGCTGGAGTAGGCATGAAATCTAAACTCATCAAGCTCATTTAATTGCTCAACACTGAGATTGGCTGCAACATCCCATTACAAGTTCAATTTTCTCAACGCCCACATAGCCTTGTGCTCTAATTCCACCGGAAGGTGGCAAGCCTTAACAAATACCAACCGATACGGAGACATACCAATTGGAGTCTTATAAGCCGTTCGATAAGCCCTCCAATTTCTTCGACCAATCGGTCCTATTAGCATTTACCGTCTTGGACAAAATACTCTTTATTTCTCGATTTGAGACTTCCACTTGACCACTAGCTTGTGGATGATAGGGGGTGGTCACTTTGTTATTAACTCCATACTTAGCAAGCAATGAGTCGAAAGCCTTGTTGCAAAAGTGGGACCCCCCATCACTAATGACAGCACGAGGGGTGCCAAATCTTGTAAAGATACTCTTTTTCAAGAATTCCACAACATTCCGGGCTTCATTGTTGGGTAAAGCCATGGCTTCAACCCACTTTGAAACATAGTCCACCACCACAAGAATATAAGTGTTTCCACAATAGCTCACGAACGGGCCCATGAAATCAATGCCCCAAACATAAAAAATGTCCAGCTCGAGAATTGTATTGAGAGGCATCTCATCCTTCTTTGAAATCTCGCCGGCTCTTTGGCATGCATCATATCTTTTCACCAAGTCACTAGATCTTTAAACAACGTCGTCCAATAGAAGCCGCAACTCAAAACCTTTGAAGTCGTCCTCACCCCCCCCCCCCNATTTTCGGTCACAATGAAGTTGGCGATGTCCACAAACCGAGGCATGTCACACATAGAAACAGAAAGAAGCTGCTCGTCAGGGAATGTATCATTTATCTCAATACCATTGCATTGTCTCCCCTCTTCCTCCAACCGGGACAAATAGTCCGCAACTTGATTCTCGCTTCCCTTCCTATCCACAATCTCTAGGTCAAATTCCTGAAGGAGTAGCACCCACCTCATCAATCTTGCTTTCGAATCCTTCTTTGTCATCAAATACCGAAGGGATGCATGGTCCGTGTGTATGATCACCTTTGCCCCTATAAGATAAGGTCGAAACTTCTCCATCGCAAACATAATAGCCAATAGCTCGTTTTCCCTCACTGTGTAGTTTGTTTGGGCCTCATTCATCGTTTTGCTAGCATAATACATAGGATGGAACATCTTGTTGATCCGTTGACCTAACACCGCACCTACCGCCACATCACTCGTATCGCACATAAGTTCAAAAGGCAAATCTCAATTAGGTGCGGCGATGATAGAAGTTGTGGTCAACTTGTGCTTCAATAGCTCAAAAGACTCCATGCACTTCTCATCAAAGATAAACTTGACATCCTTCTCCAACAATTTGCAATGTGGGTTCACAATTTTCGAGAAGTCTTTAATGAATCGCCGGTAGAACCCGGCGTGACCAAGAAAACTCCTCAACCCTTTGACGGAATGTACGAGGAGGGAGCCTCGAAATAACCTCGGTTTTTTCCTTATCAACTTCAATTCCTTGCTTTGAGATTTTGTGACCCAATACAATACCCTCTTCCACCATAAAGTGGCATTTCTCCCAATTGAGCACAAGGTTGGTTTCTTCGCATCTCGCCAATACCTTATCCAAGTTCACCAAACATTCCTCAAATGAATCCCCAGCCACGCTGAAATTGTCCATGAAGACCTCCAAGATATCCTCCACCATATCGGTGATAATTGCCATCATACACCTTTGGAAGGTCGCTAGGGCATTACATAGTCCAAATGGCATTCTCGAGAAAGCAAATGTGCCATAAGGACATGTAAATATCGTCTTATCTTGATCCTCTAGAGCAATTAAAATTTGATTGTACCCCGAGTAACCATCTAGAAAACAATAAAAGGCCCGGCCCGCAAGACGATCGAGCATTTGGTCCAAGAATGGTAGTGGGAAATGATCTTTTCTTGTCACCTTGTTAAGCTTTCTATAGTCCATACACACTCTCCAACCCGTAACCTTCCAAGTATGAATCAACTCATTGTTGGCATTGGTCACTACCGTCATTCCACCCTTCTTTGGAACACATTGGACCGGAGAGGTCCATGAACTATCTGAGATCGGGTAAATCACACCAGCGTCTAACCACTTGATAACCTCTTTCTTTACCACTTCTTGCATCACCTCATTTAATATTCTTTAATGTTCAAGAGAAGGCCTTACATCCTCCTCCAAAATGATCTTGTGCATGCAAAATGCGGGGCTTATCCCCCGAATATCGGCCAATGTCTATCCAATCGCCCTTTTGCACTTTTGAAGAATCGCCAAAGTGGCGTCAACCTGCATGTTAGTTAAGAAAGGTGAAAGAATAACAGGTAAAGTGGAATTTGAGCCCAAATATTCATACATGAGGTGTGGAGGAAGTGGTTTCAACTCCAACACCGGTGGCTCCTCAATCGATGGCTTACTTGGTGGAGTTTTGCGATTCTCAAGATCCAAAGATAGCTTCCTAGGCTCATATGAATATGAACCCATGCCATGCAACGCATTCACGCACTCCACTCTTCCAGCATCCTCATTGACATCCATATTTAGAAGAACAACCTCAAGTGGATCTTCAACATTAATCATCGCGTTTGTGTCATCCACTATCACCGCCGTGACAATGTCCACAAACGAGCACACCTCGGTGCTATTTGGTTGCCTCATAAACTTGCACACATGGAACACCACCTTCTCATCACCAACACGGAAGGTCAACTCTCCTGCCTCAACATCAGCCAAAGCCTTCCCCGTAGCTAGGAAAGGTCTCCCAAGAATAATCGGGACTTCAAAGTCCACCTCACAATCCAATATAACGAAGTCGGCCGGCAAGATGAGTTTATCAACACGAACAAGGACATCATAAATTATACCCAAAGGCCGCTTCATTGATCGATCCTCCATTTGGAGCCTCATTGAAGTTGGGTGAGGTTGTCTGATTCCCAAGGTCTTGAAGACCGAATATGGCATTAAGTTTATACTCGCCCCTAAGTCACAAAGGGCTTTTGCAAAGTCGGCACTTCCAATGGTACATGGGATAGTGAATGCACCAGGGTCCTCAAGTTTTGGAGCCATAGAACGTACAATTGCGCTATCTTGATGAGTCATCTTGATTGTCTCACACTCCATTGACCTCTTTTTCGTAACCAAATCCTTCATGAACTTTGTGTACCCCGGTATTTGCTCGAGTGCCTCCACTAATGGCACATTGATAGTTAGACTCTTCATCATCTCAATGAATTTCTTGAATTGGTTGTCACCCTTTTTCTTGGCCAACCGTTGAGGGTAAGGTGGAGGTGTCCTAGGCAAGGGTGCCTTGTCCTTGGGGACAACCGGCTCGGGCATGTCAATCACATGTTCCCTAGACTGGTTCACGGCATCTTGAGTCTCTACCCCGGCCTCATCATCAATATCAATCCGCACATCATGTGTCACACTTGGTTCAACCACATTTTTAACATTCAAAGGCACATCATCATCATGCAACTCAACTTCGTCATCCACAACCCGATTTTCATTCGAGGCATGCACATCACCGCCCTTCCACTTCTCGTTGTCACGGCCATCACATGGTTATTCCCTCCCTTCGGGTTTACTACTGTGTCACTTGGTAGAGCACCCTTAGGTCGAGTATTTAATGATTGAGAAAATTGACCAATTTGCACCTCCAAGTTCCGGATAGATGTATTATGAGAAGCCAATTGAGCGTCGGAGTCTTGGTTCCTTTTCATCATCTGCTCGAACATCATCTCTATCCGCCCCATATCACTTCCGAAAGAACTAGCAACTTTTGACTGAAGGGGGTGGATTATTTGGTTGTTGGTACATGGGGGCCTTTGAAAGCTTTGCCCCCAGTTGCCTTTATTGCCACTATTATTCCACACTCCTTGATTGTTGTTGCTCCAATTATTATTGTTCCCATTCCAATTTCCACCATTGTTACCTTGGTTCCCCTTAATTGTTGTTTTGATTGTTGTTATTCCAATTTTCGATGCCTTGTTGATTGCCCCAATTTCCTTGGGCACGCCATTGTTGATTCCCTTAATTTCCTCTATTCCCTTGGTAGTTATTGACATATTGACAATCTTGACATTGCTTATCATAGCACTCGTTTGAATAACCACCACCATCATTGTTGTTGTCAAATTGCTCATAATTACCTTGTTGTTGTTGTTTCCCTCTTTGCCTCCTTTTTAACATAGAAACATTTTCCATTGCATTGACTTGGCGCGGGTTTTGAACCTATTGCAATTGCGCCTTCGCCAATTGATTCATTGTTGTTGTAAGTTCAGAAATAGCTTGGCCATGATCATTCGGTTCCTTGTGCAAGTGGATGACCGTGGGGTCACCTTGGGGCACATTTTCTCAACTTTGCCATGCCGAAGAAGTATCGGCCATTTCATCAAGTAAATCACAAGCTTTTTGGTAAGAAAGTTTCATAAAGTTCCCACTGGTCAATTGGTTCGCAATGCACTGATTCGTGGTGTTGATGCCCCTATAAAAAGTCTGCTGTATCATTGCCTCAGTCATGTCATTATTAGGACATTCTTTCACCATTGTTCTATATCGTTCCCATATCTCGTGCAAAGGTTCCGTTGGCATTTGCTTGAAAGCTAGAATTTCGTCCCGAAGAGCTGCAATATGACTTGGAGAAAAGAACTTGGCAATAAATTTGTCCGCCAATTCATCTCATGTGATGATAGAATGATTGGGGAGCCTCTCCAACCAATCCAACGCTTTACCCCGAAGAGAGAACGAGAAAAGCCTCAATATCAAAGCATCCTCAGACACGTTTGCTTTTTTACTCCCCCAGCAAGTATCTACGAACTCCTTCAAGTGCTTGTATGCATTTTGGTCGGAGGCGCCCGTAAAATACCCTCTTTGCTTGAGAAAAGTCAACATAACATTCGTGATTTGAAAGTTCCCCGCCCGGGTTCAGGGAGGAACAATGGCACTATCATACTCTTAATTTGGCAACACCATTGGAGCCACTCTTGGCGGTGGCGGAGAAGGGTCTGGGATTTGCTCATTCGGATTTGCATTGGCATTTCTACCTGTACGTGGTACTTGAGGTACCGAAATCTCATCTTGATCAATATCTTCAACCTCCTCCCCCGCCAAAACATTGTCAAGAGGGCCATTTCTGTTGAGAGCCATTTGTACCTGATAGATCGACAAAAACAAAATTAGTAAACAAGAAGGAAAGAGAAGCAAAACACAAAACTAGCTACACAAATAGTCAACACTGTAAGCTCCCCGGCAACGGCGCCAAAAGGTGATCGCTGCCAACTCAACGCTACACTAATGTGGGGAGAGCGGGTCGCTACAACTTTTACCCAAATAATGGTTCGGGATCGAATTTCTACAGGGAGCTTGGAGTGGAGTTGTATTGTCTGTTTAGCCTAGAATTGCGTTTGCACTTCTAGTTGCACTCCTAACATTTTTGGGGTTTTTTATATTTAAAACTACTATTGTAATCTAAGGATTAAAGCTAAATTATGCTAATGAAATATTGCTAGGTTGTACTTAATAGGGAAAAAGGCACTAGGGTCATGGCATCACCTAGGTGGTTAACTAACGGGTAGAAACTACTAAGAATAGATTGACTATTTGGGATTTATGCTATAACCATTGCACAATTGTACCCACTCTCATACCTCTCGGTAGAGAAAATGATTTTGCCCAATGACTCTCTCAAGACCAATTGGGTAGGCCAATTAGACCAAGCAACTAGGGTCCAAGTAGGGTGTTTACTCTTTCGAGATTTAACCCGTTAATTGGAACTACAATTTCTCATGGGTCCATCTCAATTCCTTGTTGGATCAATTTTGGGGTCATAGATTCTCTTTCTCAAGAAGAGTCAAACCCACTAAGCTAGAATCAATGTTTGCAACCACAAATCCTTAATTAAAGCATAAAATTAACCCAAATGACAAATACCCATTATCAATCTATCATTAGAATGTAACACCCTTCAATTACCCACATTAAAGTTAAGCCGCAACCCTAGCTAATAGGTTTAGCTAGACATAATTGAAGAAGAAACAGAGAAAATAGAAGAAGAAATAAGCATATTAATTGATTAGTAAGTAGAATCTACAATAATGAAGAGTAAAAGTGCCGAAAATGGAAACAATATTTAGTCTCACGAGCGCAGCTGTGTTCAGAACATAAAACTTAACCTAAAATGGTAAAATATTCTATTTATACCGTACTGGAAAAACTCGACAAAAATACCCTTGCAGGGTCAGCGCGGTCGCGTTGGCTCTTGGACTCTTAAAATCTCGTATATGAAGTTGGGGACCGCAGACCGCGCAATAAGGCAGTGCGGCCACGTGGCTTGACTTGGCCAAATCTCCAGTTCTCTGATTCTCATCCACGTGGACCGCACTGATATGTAGCGCGGTCGGGTGGGCTTTTAGCTTGCACTTGCGAGTCTCTGAATCTTACTAGCGCAAACCGCGCAGAAGTGTAGCGCGGCCGCGTGACTTGCAACAACAATTACCCATTCCCTGAGTCTCCTAGCGCGACCGCGTGGCATCAGTGTGGTCCGTGCTTGGCCTTTCTGTTCCTCAACTTCACTTGGTCTTTGACACTTGGGCAAGTTTCACTCTGTTTTGAGCCGATCTTTGACATTTGTCACCTTGTCGCTCAAACCTGCAATCAAGCACAACTTGTAAGCATTTTGGGTCTATTTTGTAGCAATTTGTAATCAAAGCAATAGCAAGTAGGGCATTTTTATGACAAAATCCTGACTTATCACACCTCACCTGCAATATGATTATTTGGGTGACTCTACCACTTTACCTATGATTGTTTCTTCTGACTTGTCTAAATTACAGGAATAGAAGCTGTTGAGAGTGCTACGTGAGCACAAGCGAGCAATTGGGTGGACGATGTCTGACATTAAGGGCATTAGTCCAGCCTTTTGCATGCACAAAATCCTCATGGAGGATGGACACAAGCCCAGTGTAGAGCAACAACGCCGACTAAATCCAATCATAAAGGAGGTGGTAAGAAAAGAAGTGATTATCTGGCTTGTTGCAGGTATTGTATTTCCTATCTCAGATAGCAAATGGGTAAGCCCCGTTCAATGTGTACCCAAGAAAGGGGGGATGACTGTAGTAGTTAATGAAAATAATGATTTGATCCCCACAAGAACTTTCATTGGGTGGAGGATTTGCATCGATTATAGAAAATTGAACAATGCCACCCGAAAAGACCACTTCCCCCTCCCCTTAATTGACCAAATGTTTGATAGATTAGCTGGCCAGGAGTACTATTACTTCTTAGATGGTTACTCGGGGTATAATCAGATTTCTATAGCCCCAGAGGACCAAGAGAAGACCACATTTATGTGCCCCTATGGCATGTATGTGTTGCCCTTTGGTCTTTGTAATGCACCTGCGACTTTTCAAAGGTGTATGATGGTTATTTTTACTGACATGGTTGAGAGGTTTGTGAAAGTATTCATGGATGATTTTTCTATGTTTGGATGTTCTTTTGATAACTGCTTTATGAATCTTGATAAAGTGCTTGCTAGATGTGAAGAAACTAACTTAGTACTGAACTGGGAAAAGTGCCATTTCATGGTACGTGAAGGTATAGTTTTAGGGCACAAGGTGTCTAAACATGTTTTGCAGGTGTACAAGGCAAAGGTGGAAGCGATTGAAAAATTGCCCCCACCGACATCTGTCAAAGGCATTCACAGTTTCTTGGGCCATGCAGGTTTTTATCGTCGTTTCAATAAATATTTTTCGAAAATTTCTTCTCCCTTGTGCACGTTGCTCAAGAAAGATGTCTCCTTCAAGTTCGATGATGCCTGTCTGAAAGCATTTGAGGAGCTGAAGGGAAAGCTAGTGACTGCACCAACTATCATTGCCCCGGATTGGGGGCAACCCTTTGAGTTGATGTGTGATGCGAGTGACATAGCTGTTGGAGCTGTGTTGGGGCAAAGGAGAAATAAAATCTTTCACTCCATCTACTATGCAAGGAAAACTCTGAATTCATCCCAAATGAATTACACAGTTACTGAAAAAGAGTTGCTTGTAGTGGTGTGGGCGTTTGATAAGTTCAGATCATATCTAGTGGGGACCAAAGTCATCATCTACACAAATCATTCAGTTATCAGGTATTTGTTTGAGAGGAAAGACGCCAAGTCGAGACTGATTCGGTGGGTACTCCTCTTGAAAGAGTTTGACTTAGAGATCTGAGATCGCAAAGGAATAGAGAATCAAGTGGCTGATCACTTGTCCAGATTACAAATCGGAACCATGTAGATGAAGGGGGTGTAATCAAAGAAACATTCCCTGACGAGCAGTTATTGGTGATTGCCTCAAGCGCAGCCCCGTGGTATGCAGATTATGTGAATTTTATTGCCAGTGGGGTGACACCACCTGAATTGACACCCGATAATAGAAGAAGGTTCCTACATGATGTGAGGCTCTACATGATGGATGAGCCATTCTTATATAGTCTCTGTGCAGATCAGTTGGTGCGGAGATGTGTTCCTGAGGAGGAGATGAATGCCATACTTCATGAGTGTCACGCTTCACCATACGGAGGTCACCATGGTGGTGATAGGACTGCCCAGAAAGTTCTACAATCAGGTTTCTATTGGCCAAAATTATTTAAGGATGTACATGTCTTTGTTAAAGTGTGTGACAGGTTCCAAAGAACCGGAACGATCTCAAAGAGGCACGAGATCCCGCTGTAAAACATTCTGGTAGTGGAGCTTTTTTATGTGTGGGGGATTGATTTCATGGGACCGTTCCCACACTCTAATGGTCATAGGTACATCTTGGTGGCAATCAACTATGTTTCCAAGTGGGTGGAGGCTATTGCTCTTCTCACTAATGATGCAAAGGTTGTGGTAAGCTTTGTCAAGAAGCACATCTTTACACGCTTTGGAACTTTAAGAGTGTTGATAAGTGATGGAGGAATGCACTTCTGCAACAAATTGCTGAATAATGTTCTTGCAAAGTACGCAGTCAAGCACGAGATTTCCACTGCCTATCACCCCCAGATGAGTGGTCACGTGGAAGTGTCAAACAGATAGGTGAAGCAGATTCTTGAGAAAATAGTTAGTGGAAATAGAAAGGACTGGGTCGGGAAGCTAGACGACGCATTGTGGGCATATCGAACTGCATACAAAACTCCCATAGGTGCTTCTCCGTATAAATTAGTTTATGGGAAGGCATGTCACTTGCCCCTCTAGCTTGAACACAAGGCCTATTGGGCAATTAAAAAGCTAAATATGGATGGGGACTTAGCTGGTGAGAAGAGGTTGCTGCAACTCAACGAGCTTGATGAATTTCGATTGCATGCATATGAAAATGCCAAATTGTATAAAGAGAAGACAAAATGTGGCATGACAAGCACATACACCATCGAGAGTTTGAGCCAGGACAAGAAGTTCTTTTATTCAATTCGAGGTTGAAGCTTTTTCCCGGAAATCTTAAATCTCATTGGTCAGGCCCTTTTGTTGTGGTAAGTGTGAAGCCTCATGGCGCTGTGGAGTTGCGGGATATGAGTTCAACTGGTACTTTCTTGGTAAATGGTCAAAGGATAAAACATTACTGGGGTGGTGACATTGCACGTCACAAGACCTCTATGGACTTGACGAATGCTTGAGAATGTGTTGAGTCGTGCCGCGACGTTAAATCAGGCGCTGGATGGGAGGCAACCCATTGTATTATTGTAACCGTCGTGCCACGACGTTAAATAAGGCGCTGGTTGGGAGGCAACCCAATGATAATAGTAGTTGTTGATTTTGTGTTTTAGGAAGTGCTAACCAATGCATGTGACAGTGGGCAAGTGCTAAGACCAACAACTACTACTATCGTCACAAGACATTACTTGGGTGGTGACATTGCACGTCACAAGACATTACTTGTGACATTGCACATCACAAGACCTCGATGGACTTGACAGATGCTTGAGAACGTGTTGAGTCATGCCGCGACATTAAATCAGGCGCTGGATGGGAATTGTTGTAACAGTCGTGCCACGATGTTAAATAAGGCACTGGTTGGGAGGCAACCCAACGATAGTAATAGTTGTTGATTTTATGTTTTAGGAAGTGCTAACCAATGCAGGTGACAGTGGGCAAGTGCTAAGACCATCTAAGGGGGTAAGAACAGGTGAAAAGTTGAAGCAATAATTTGCCCAGGTGCGCGCCCGCGCTACTGGACGCGCATCTAGGCGCGCTAAATTGCACAAGTTCTGCCTATGCCGCGCACCTGGACGCGCTTTTGAACGTGCAACTAGCGTGGTCGCGCATGTGATCATGCATCTGGGCGCGCTAATTTCTCCAGGTTCTATCTTGGCCGCACTAAAACTAGCGTGACCGCGCATCTGGGAGCGCTAGTTCCGTCAAATTGTCGCCAAATTTTTTAGTAGTTTAGGTTAGTCTTATTATTTTCTTCTTTTATTTTGTTTAGGTCTTAATACCCTTTCCTACTATTCCCCAATCGAACAAATACATCCCCCCATTTCTAATTCCCCAAATTAACGAACACAAACATACACAAAAAAAAACCTTCATCTAAATTACTCCCAAATTCCCTCCCCCATCTCACGATCTGTCCCCTTCCCCAGCTCACCCTTCTCCTTCTCCTTCTCCATCTTCTTTCTCTACTCACCATCATCTCCCACTACAGGTATGAGCCCTAGTTTCTTTTTCTTCTCTTTTTTTTTCATTTTTCTGAATTTTTGTTGTGTTTCATGCCATTGTTGTAGTAATTGTTATTTGGCTTTGTGTAGAGAAATTAGTAAAATATGTTGTGGTGTTGGTGAGTGGTAAGTTTGGGGTAGAAGTCCACCTAATTTGTGATCTTGGTGAGAGTATGTGGTAGATTATTGTTCTAACAAGTTTAAAAGGGGTTGTGAAGGTCTAATGCCCACAAGGTGTTTGTGAAAAGGCCTCAATGAACGTGATTATGTATTTGGTGACCACATATGCATGTGAAGTCTGAGTATCCACATTACATCACAAATTTTTTATTAGGCCGAGCTAATGTGTCCCGTTTTGCAGATATCATGACTCCATCTAGGAAACGACGCGCCACAGGGGACTCATCGAGCAGCCAGACTGGTTTGTCTAGGTCAAGAAGGGCTACACATGCACGTCACTTTGATGCTACAAAATTTGTTTCGACCAAGGCACAAGACCGCTTTGCAGAAAAGGCTCGTAAAAAGCCAATTCCAGAAAGGGGTATTCATATCGGACAACTCCAGCGCCACTGCCCACACATGTACAATGAATTAGTGAGGCGAGGGTTACAAACCTTCATCAATGAGCTCGGTGAGGGCAATGAAATGATTGTGCGGGAGTTCTATGCAAATGTGCCGGAGCATGTTAATGGAGTGGTCATGGTGCGCCGAAGGGTGGTGACTGCTTCTGTTGAGCCAATACGGACCGCCTACAAGCTACCTCCACCTCCGGATGATCATGATAACTTCTACGAGTATGGACGCAACCCCAACAACAAAAAATGGGCACGATTCTTTGAGCCAATTTGTGTGCCCGTAAAAGAAGTGTTTTGGATGGAATATGGGGAGAAATTCCACTCTTCAGCACTCACCTTTGAAGGAAAGTGCTGGCTGTACCTCATAAACAACCGCTTGATCCCGTCTCACAATACTACAAAGGTCAGTAGACCCAGAGCTGCTCTGATATGGTGCTTTGTAAATGGTCACGACTTCGATGTGGCCAAGGTGATGCATGAAGAAATCTTCGTCCGTAACCAAGTCAAAAGGTATGGTTTCTTTTTCTCTTCCTTAGTGACACAACTGTGTAGGGCTGCTCAGGTGCCCGAAAATCTCACTGTGGATGGGTTGGTAATAAAGGAGGGCAAGTTCCGTGCTAATAAAGTGACAACGGGTAAGGAGCCGGAAGTAGTAGCGGAGGCGACGATGAGTAGCTCTAATGATTCTGATAATGAGGAGGCTGCTAAGGAGAATGTGGAAGTTGCACCACAGGCTCAGGAGCAAAACACGGCAGTTGCAGGTCCGTCTAGGACTGCAACATCTGCAGGAGCCGCCCGGTTGTCCCGTTTCACTACTTTGGAGCAGGAGATGGCTGGTTTGCGCACCCGGGTAGACGCGATAGCTGACCGACAAGAGAAGCCAGAAACAAAATTCATGGGCTGGCTGAGAGCGTTAGGGAGGGCATGCCACGTCAACCCAGAAACCATCTCCGACCAGGAGTGAGCTTTCAGGGAAGTCCCTTCACCTCACTGATCTTTCATATTTTAAGCCATGTGGGCATGTCTTTATTTTTAAGTATGGGGTGGGGGGTGGGGGTACTTCGTTGTATGTGTGTAGTTGTATCATTTAAATGTTGCTTTTGTTCTGTTTCATTTGACTTTGATAGTTGTAGTGTCAAGTAGGAATCATTAGTTTAAAATAGATAAATGGCTCGTCCCGACGACGGATCCCTTTCGGCGGGGTTCTTGAGGGACTAAGCCGGGAAATATTTTTTTTGGAAAATATGTAGACTCTTCCTGATGGCAAATCCTTTGGACAATTTTCTTGAGGGCAGTTAGTCTAGAAAAAGACACCAAAAAGATTTTTTATTTTTTCTTAGGTAGTGTAGCAATTCCCCCTTGGTTTTCCTTTAGGCCACGGTTCTTTTCCAAGGTTTTAACTTGAACCGGGAGTAGGTAATTTTTTATTATTTTGTTTTATTTTTGATTTATAGATTAGGATAATGGGCTACGAGCTAGAAATTCAAAAGAGAACCCATAGCGTTGACACACCTGAACACAATAGACCCTAGAGTGTAACGCTTAGTCTTATTTGTTGAATCTCTCTAAAGTGCCTTCATTTGTATGTTTTTTATTGAATTGAATGCTCGTAGTGGAGCATCTTGATGAGCTAATCTGAAATGAGTCATGTGCCATGTGTGGTGAGGTTTTGTGTAGTCCATTTTTTGTACTTGTGTCTAGAACTTGCCCGGTATGTGAGTTGAAGCAAAATTTGAGGTGATGCTCGGTTTGAAAAATGATTTTAGGTTTTCTTTGATCTTTTTGAGATTAATTGCTTATCACAAATAAAATTCACCCCTAGTTAACTCATTTGAGACTATAGGCTTTTGTTTGGCACTCACATTACAAGCCTATATCCTTTTTGTTCTTAATTGATATCTTTGATCCTTTTGCCTCTTAAAACACTTTATTAGATGAGCGCTAAAAGAAGTAGGAAGGAACTAAGTGAGGGGTGACTTTTGAGTGGAACCAATGAAAAAAAAAGTGCACTTGTTTTGTAAACTAATATACCACTAGTGAAAAAAAGGAAAGAATAATCTGGAAAAAATTTACAGAAGAAAGAGATGAAAAATTGTTGTCTTGTTCCAGCTAGTGGGTATAAATTAATGTAGTGTTTCACGAAGAACGGAGGATTATTGGGGTGATTTGTTGGTGAAAGTGAAGGGGATTGAAGAAATTGCGCTTAAAGTTGATTATGTGATGTGTTAAAGTGCTTAGGAGGGTTAGTCACTATTACTAAATATATCCTACCCGTCCTTTATCCCACATTACAACCATGAAAAAGTCCTAATTGATTTTAGACCGAGTGAGCCTACATTAATAGAGATTTACATTAAGGGCAAGCTTATGGTACAATTGCACGCATGTGACTTCTTTGTGAGCGATTTTCTGTGATATATGTGAGCATGAGATTCAAATGTATGGATTGATTTTATTCTCTTTACTGTAATTGTGAGGGAATGTGATTCGTGAAGGAAAAGCAAGTCTTGACTTCTGTATAGAGTACTTTAAAGAAGTATGAATATTTCATGGCACTTGAGAGTCGACTTTTGAGGCTAGGATTGTTCACTGCTAGGTGTAATGTATGTAAATTGTTTTGGGTGTAATATGTTAAGGAAAATGGTTGAGTGAAGGAACCTCTAGAAAGTATAGTATGATTGCTCGAGGACTAGCAATGAATTAAGTGGGGGGTGTTGATAATAGGCTAAATCTAGGTAATTTATTGATTGTTTATGCTCCCGCTTGATTATGTTCCAATGTCATAATGTGGTTAATTGATTAAAAATGGGCTCTAATTTTGATTTGTACATATTGCAGGACGAGGAGCCTATGTGATGCCTTAGATAGGTGATTGAAACTATTTTAGAGCAAGAACGATCCCTCGGAGCTAAGTATGCACGAAGACGAGGAAAAAAATCAAGGAATTAAAGACCTGGGCTAGCACGCCAAGGTGCGCGCCTGCGCTACTACTAGCGCGCCCAACACAGAACATATGCCAACTAGCACGGTCAGATGCGCGCCCTGGTGCGCGACCGCGCTAGTCCAGATTTCGGGAAGGTTTGTTCAGGGGTATAATTGGAAATCTGGAGGAAACCCCACTTAACCTATATAAAGTCAACCTCGCCCAAAGATTATTTATCAAGTTTCTCACAGTCTAGTGTAAGATATAGAGAGGCAAGAGGCAATGAGGATATTTAACCATCAAGTTCTTCTTTTCTTCCCTTTGTATTTGCTATTTGTGATGAAATTGAACCCTATTGTGTTGAACACTAGTATGAGTGGCTAAAACCCATTGTTCTAGGGTCATGGGTGAAATATGAATGTTGTTGTTTGAAGTTTAATTCAACAAAATTGGTTTATCATATTGGGTTGTTTATTTAATTCTGATTTTAATTATTTTTTTGAGTAGCTAATAATGAAATACTATCTACGAATCTTTGGTTGAACGCGAAAGTGGGAACTTTAGATTGCAATAGAATTAAATAGAGCAAGTTCTTGAACCTGGGCATCGGGGAACGGATTCGCAATTGGGATAGACATATACCCAATTGCCTTGCTTGGTTGAAATACATGAATTGTAAATGCATTCTTGTTAATCTTAATTCCATAGACATATAGGCATTGAGTTAACTTGAATAGGTGAGTAAGAACACGACAGATTCTTATGAGTAATATCAACCTTGTCAATCAACAATCCAGATAAATCAATTAGTCATTTTAAGCCAAGAATGCAACACGATTGTGAGCTAGCCCGTGACCCCGGAATATTCTCTCCTACTATTTGTTACTCGAAAATTTGCTGGTTGTTTGGTTAATTATTCTAGTTACATTATTGCTTGATAATTTAAGTAGTAAATTAGTGATATCTCTATTTTATAGAAAACCTCTTGGATAGATAAGTTAATTGAGTTTAATTCAGTCAACAATTAATCACAAGTCTTCGTGGGAACGATACTCTACTCATTACTTTATTACTTGACGAACACGTGCACTTGCGTGAGTGTTTTTGGTCGCAACACTTACTACTACTATGAATCAATTGGCTAAGGCGCACTTGCAACAAGTCCAAAATCCTCGCCAAGTCAATGTCATGGAAGGAGTGAATATGCTTAAGAGAAGGCAAAGAGGGCAACAACCTCAAGGAAATTGTGATCAATATGATGATGGTGGTGGTTTTTCCAATGAGTGTTATGATGAGCAAAGCGAAGAGGTTCAATATGTCAATAACTATCAAGGCAATCGAGGCAACTCTTCAAAGCAACAATTGCGACCACAAGGAAATTGGGGCAATCAACAAGGTTGTGGTAATTGGAACAACAACAACCAAGGTGGAAATTGGGGGAACAACAATTCGGGTAATCAAGGGAATTGGAATGGAAATAACAACAACTGGAACAACAATGGTCAAGGCGGGTGGACAAACAATGGAAACCAAGGCACCGGGGCAAGGATTTCAAAGGCCCCCGATGTACCAACAACTGAACAATCCGCCTCCGTTTCAATCTCAAGGATCTAGTTCTTCGGGTAATGATATGGGAAGAATAGAAATAATGTTCGAACAAATGATGAAGAGGAACCAAGATTCCGTTGCTCAATTGGCTTCCTACAATACCTCTATCCGAAATTTGGAGGTGCAATTAGGCCAAATCTCTCAATCGTTGAATATTCGACCTAAAGATGCTCTACCAAGTGATACAGTAGTGAACCCGAAGGGAGGTAACAATCATGTGATGGCGGTTACAACAAGAAGTGGGAGAGGAGGTGGTGTGCATGCCTCGAAAGAAAATCAAGTTGTGGATGATGATGTTGGATTCCAAGAAGATGTGAGTCCATTGATTGTTGAAGATGTGGTTGAGACCAACGTGAACAATGAAGTGAGGATAGATATTGATGAGGTCGAGGTGGAAACACAAGATCCCGTGAACCCGTCTAGGGAACACGTGATTGATATACCCGAGACGGTGGTGTCCAAAGCCAAGGCACCTTTGCCTAGGCCACCTCCGCCTTATCATCAACGGTTAGCAAAGAAAAAGGGTAATAACCAATTCAAAAAGTTTATTGAAATGATGAATAGTCTTACAATCAATGTGCCTTTGGTGGAGGCACTTGAGCAAATGCCGGGGTATGCAAAGTTTATGAAGGATTTGGTAACGAAGAAGAGGTCGATTGAGTGTGAATCAATTAAGATGACTCATCAAGTGAGTGCTATCGTACATTCTATGGCCCCGACCCCGGAGCTTTTACTATCCCTTGTACTATCGGTAGTGCGGATTTTGCTAAGGCCCTTTGTGATTTGGGGGCTAGCATAAATTTGATGCCTTATTCGATCTTCAAGACTTTGGGAATTGGGCAACCTAGGCCAACCTCAATGAGACTTCAAATGGCGGATCGGTCGATGAAGCATCTTTTGGGTATAATTGATGACGTACTTGTCCGGGTGGACAAATTTATATTGCCGGTCGACTTTGTCATATTAGATCGTGAAGTGGACTTCGAAGTCCCGATTATTCTTGGGATACCTTTCCTAGCAACGGGGAAGGCTTTGGTTAATGTTGAAGCGAGTGACCTAACTTTCCGAGCGGGAGATGAAAAGGTGGTCTTCCATGTTTGAAAATCCATGAAGCAACCCAATAGCACCGTGGTGTGCTCTTTTGTGGACATTGTCACAGCTGTGATAGTGGATGACACAAGTTCTATGATCAACATGGAGGATCCCCTTGAGGCCGTACTTCTAAATATGGATGTCAATGATGATGCAAGTAGAGTGGAATGCGTGAATTCTTTGCACGGTATGGGCTCGTATTCTTATGAGCCTAGGAAATTGTCCTTGGATCTTGAAAATCGAAAAACTCCACCAAGTAAGCCATCCATTGAGGAGCCACTAGTACTGGAGTTGAAATCACTTCCTCCATACCTCAGGTATGAGTTCTCGGGCTCAAACTCTACTTTACCAGTTATTATTTCTTCTTGCCTCACTAACTTGCAGGTAGACGCCACCTTGGCGATTCTCAAAAGGAGGAAGAAAGCAATTGGGTGGACATTGGCCGACATTCGGGGAATAAGCCCCACATTTTGCATGCATAAAATCATTTTAGAGGAGGATGCAAGGCCTTCCTTAGAATAACAAAGGAGGCTCAATGAGGCAATGCAAGAGGTGGTGAAGAAAGAAGTGATCAAATGGCTAGATACGAGTGTGGTTTATCCAATCCCCGATAGTTCATGGACTTCTCCGGTCTAATGTGTGCCAAAGAAAAGAGGGATGACGGTGGTGACAAATGACAACAATGAACTCATTCCCACTTGGACCATTACCGGGTGGAGAGTGTGTATGGACTACCGAAAACTCAACAAGGTGACTTGGAAGGATCATTTTCCGTTGTCGTTCCTCGACCAAATGCTTGATTGCCTTGCGGGGCGCTCTTTCTATTGCTTTTTGGATGGGTATTCGGGCTATAATCAAATATTAATTACCCCAAAGGAACAAGAGAAGACCACTTTCACATGCCCATATGGTACATTTGCTTTCTCCCGGATGCCATTCGGGTTGTGCAATGCTACGATGACCTTCCAACGTTGCATGATGGCCATTTTCTCCGATATGGTGGAAGACATATAAGAGGTATTTATGGATGATTTTAGTGTGGTTGGTGATCCTTGAAGAGTACTTGGTAAATTTGGATAGAGTCTTTGCCCGATGTGAGGAAACTAATCTGTTCTCAATTGGAAAAAATGTCATTTTATGGTTGAAGAAGGTATAGTGTTGGGTCACAAGATTTCTAAGCATGGGATTGAAGTAGACAATGATAAGATCGATGTGATTTCGAGGCTTCCTCCCCCCACTTCTGTCAAAGGGGTGAGGAGTTTCCTTGGGCATGCCGGGTTCTACCATCGGTTTATCAAATATTTCTCGAAGGTTGTGAATCCCTTTTGCAAGTTTCTAGAGAAAGAGTTTGTTTTTGATGAAAAATGCATGGAAGCCTTTGAACTTTTAAAGCACAAGTTGACCACCACCCTGATCATTACTGCACCCAATTGGAGTTTTCCCTTTGAACTAATGTACGATTCAAGTGATGTGTCGGTGGGGGCGGTGTTAGGTCAACAAGTTAGCAAAATGTTCCATCCTGTGTATTACGCAAGTAAGACTATGAATGAAGCTCAACAGAATTACACGGTGACAAAGAAGGAATTGTTGGCCATTGTATTTTCCATGGAGAAATTTAGGCCATATCTTATGGGGGCCAAGGTAATTGTACACATTGACCATGCCGCCCTTAGGTATATGATGACCAAGAAAGATTCCAAGGCAAGATTGATGAGATGGGTGTTACTTCTTCAAGAGTTTGACTTAGAAATAGTAGACTAGAAGGGAAGTGAGAACCAAGTTGCGTAACATTTGTCTCTCTTGGAGGAGGAAGGAAAGCCATGTGACGGCGTTGAGATAAATGATACATTCCCCAACGAGCAACTTCTTTCCGTGTCAATGTGTGACAGGCCATGGTTCGCGAACATTGTAAATTTCATTGTAACTAGAATTGTCCCGTGTGAGCTCTCTTCCAACCCAAAGGAAGAAACTCAAATGGGATAGTTTGGATTTTTATTGGGATGGTCCGTACTTTTTTAAGATTTTCACGGATGGTGTGATTAGAAGGTGTGTCCCGGAGGGTGAACAATTGAGTATTTTGGAGGCTTGTCACTCCTCCCCCTATGGTGGCCATCATGGAGAGGTGAGGACGACTTTGAAAGTTTTGATTTGTGGTTTATGTTGGCCGAATTTGTTTAAATATGCAAGTAATTTAGTTAAAAGATGTGATCAATGCCAACGAGCGGGCAGGATTTCCAAGAAAGACGAGATGCCTCTTAACACAATTCTTGAAATTGATATCTTTGATGTTTCGGGTATTGATTTTATGGGCCTTTTTGTTAGCTCGTGTGGGAACACTTACATTCTTGTAGCAGTGGACTATGTGTCAAAATAGGTTGAGGCCGTGGCCTTGCCTAATAATGAAGCTAGGAGTGTGGTGGCTTTTCTTTAAAAGAGCATTTTCACAAGGTTTGGTACACCCAGGCTATCATTAGTGATGGAGGATCGCACTTTTATAATAGATCTTTTGATACCTTGCTCTCCAAGTATGGTATCAATCACAAAGTCTCTAAACCTTACCATCCACAATCAAGTGTCCAAGTTGAAGTATCAAATAGAGAAATCAAGAGCATCCTGTCCAAAACTGTCAATGCAAATAGGACCGATTGGTTTAAAAAGTTAGATGATGCTCTATGTGCCTACCGGACCGCGTACAAGACCCCAATTGGTATGTCACTGTATCGGTTGGTGTTTGGGAAAGCATGTCACCTACCAGTGGAATTGGAGCATAAGGCTATATGGGCCTTGAGGAAGCTTAATCTTGAATGGGATGTTGCGGCCAATCTTCATTTTGAACAACTAAATGAACTTGATGAGTTCCGGTTCCATGCATACTTTAGTCCGTCCTTGTATAAGGACAAGATGAAGTACTTGCATGACAAATATGCTCGTGGAAAGGAGTTCAAAGTTGGTGATTTGGTCCTCTTGTTCAACTCCCGTCTAAGGTTGTTTCCCGAAAAGTTGAAATCAAAGTGAAGTGGGCCATTTGAAGTTGTATGTGTAACCCCATTTGGTGCTCTCGATTTGAAGAACAAAAGTGGTGAAGTATTTAGGGTGAATGTGCACCGTGTCAAGCATTATCTTGGGAAGATTGATGATAGCCATGTGGTGGCTGTGGTTCATTTCAAATGATATGATGGTAACCTACGTTGTGCCACGATGTTAAATCAGGCGCTTCTTGGGAGGCAACCCATGTGATTTTCTTTTTGTTCTCTTTGATTTTCTTGGTAGTTAGGATTGATTTTTGAGCTAATTGGTTGTGAGATGTTGCAGGGATTGAGTTGATGCAGTGCTGGACAAAATCACAAAAGTGTTAAGTCTTTGAAGTTTTCCAGTGCAGTCGCACGTCCATTTTGTGCGGTCCGTACTGGTGTGAGCAAGAAATGATGACTCTCTGAAGTTTGCCACTGCGGCCGCATTGCATTTTGTGTGGACCGGGGTGGACCTCTGCGGCCGCGGTCGCTTTTGTGCAGACCGCGGAGGTTGCCTTCTCAAGCTTCTTTTGCATAAATCCAGCGTGGTCCGTTTTGTGCGGCCGCGCTGGTAGGTAAGGCTAGGTCCCACTGTTTTCTATAAATAGATCCCAGGGGTCACCGTTTATCCTTTTTCGAACCCTAAACTCTCAGAGCTCCTTTTTACTGTTCATCCTCTCTTTTTTATCGTAACTCTTGCTTAGTGTGATTACTTGCATTACATATACACATCTGGTAACATCTCAATTATATCTTTGTGATTAATTTTAGTTTTTGTTTCATTTACAAAAGCTCATAGCTTCTTCTTTTTCCCATTTTTCTCTAGTTATTAGCATAGGTTCGTATATATTTTATTTTTTGTGTGCCTAAAGAGTTTTATTAACTGGGTAAATTGAGTAGGGACAAAGTAGGGTGAAAACTTGAACAAAATTGCAAAAAGTAGAAACCCTAATTCAATGCTCTAAATTAGCACCCTTCATGGACCGCGGTGCTTATGTTCTGAGAGTTGACCTGTGCCAGCACGATCGCGGTCACTTTTGTGCGGTCTGCGCTGAACCATTGCGGTCACGATACTATTTTGTGCTGGCCACGATGGTGAGATTCAAAGAGCTAACCTTGGAGGCTTTAAACCTGTGCGGACCGCGGTCATTTCTGTGCGGCTCGCGATGGCTTTAGTGCATACGCACTGCCATTTTATGCGGTCCGCACTGGCCAGTTACTACAACTATTTCTGCAACTGTCTGAGCTTTTATTCTACAATTGATTCTGCATCTGTTTCACTGCATATGCTCAGACTAACAATGTTAGATGCATGTATTTGTAGACAATGGTTAAACAACAAGGTGGCAAAGGATCACAACAACCTGGGAAAGGTGGTTCCTCCCGAGGGGCCAAAGGAAAGAGAGTGGTAAAACTCACTCCCCAAGCTAGGGAAAACATCAAAAAGACCCTGAAGTTGATAAAACATACAGATAGAGCTACTTCCCATTCCTCGGGGAGTGAGTATATTCCATCCCAATACATCTCCTCAGACTCAGTCCCAACTCACATCACCACCAACTTCCAACTGACTGATACCCCCCAACATCACCCACTATCAAGAGGCCGGTGAATATAGTTTCTGATTTATCTGAAAAGTCAGCAGTCGGTAGTGGGGACGACTCCACCTCCTCCACAGCTTCATTATCTAGGTAGAGTGCATGCGGAGATGAGGGTGGTGAACCTTAGGTGGGGGGAATTGACCGAACTAGGAAGGCCGAAGTGTGGTAAAATAGATTTGTGAGCCAAGTGGCTTACCATAAGTTTAGGGAGTGGTGGTCGGTGAGGCATTTGATATCGGATAGGAGCTTTATTGACAAGGACTTACTACCCCACAACTCTAGCGTGTAGAGGGAATTTAGAACTAGACTGGGCTGGGAGATATTTACGGAGAAGTGTATTGATGCAAATGAACATATGGTCAGGGAATTCTATTGTAATGTGTCCCATATCGTCAAGAATTCCAAAGTGACCAAAGTTCGAAACAAAAAGGTGTTGTTCGATGGGCAGTCTCTGAATGAATATTTGGGCTTCAATGAAGAGGATAAGACTCTATATTTGGCAAAGTTAGAGATGTGTGAGGGGGCCCGTCCATGGTTAGCCCAGTACTTGGCAATCCAAGGTATCGTTCCCAAGTGGTTGACTGTGGGGGTAAAAAATACTGAGGGGGACCCTGAACTTTGAAGCTAAGGGTTGGGAGACCTTCGTTTGTAGCAGGTTGGACCTTACCACACATGACCAGACTCTTCTTATCCATCGGGTTTTGTTGGTTGCATCAATCATGGCGGGATACCCCATCAATATGGGAAATGTGATGTCCCGCATCATCTCTCTGTGTGTGGAGGCTAACCGAAACTACCCTTTCCCAAACACCCTCTCTATGTATTTCCGGGACTTGGAGGTGGAAAAGAAGCCGTATGATGTCAAAGTTAAGCTGGTTGCTCCATTTTCATGGTACAGTTTGAGGGGGCCAGACAACTCCAAGAACTACAAGCCCCCTGCTTCTGCTCCAACTAGGCAGTCTGAAGAGCCAGTTGTTGTAGAGGCCTCCACTGAGCCTGCCTCCACGGTTGCTTCCATGCCTCCCGAACCTTCCACTTTTGTTGATGTGCCTCCAGGTCCTTCTACTTCAGCTGGCCCGGAGATTCCATCTCCCCGAGACCATCCTATCACAGCCCATCGACTGATTTAGACACTTCA
The DNA here is from genome assembly GCA_026770625.1 of Nicotiana glauca. Taxonomy (NCBI): domain Eukaryota; kingdom Viridiplantae; phylum Streptophyta; class Magnoliopsida; order Solanales; family Solanaceae; genus Nicotiana; species Nicotiana glauca. The sequence continues at coordinate 86,113 of MU729280.1, forward strand.
GAGCCTGAACAACTGGATGTATACTGCTTTATCCAAGTTGTCCACCTTGACCTCTACCATTGTATCTCAGTCGGGTCCTCTGCCAGTTCAGGTCCCACAGTCTATAGAGGAAGCTTTGAAGCAGTTACTTAACAACCAGGAGAAGATCCTCAGCACTTAGACCGAGTTAGTGAAGGCAGTGTCTTTACATGGCAAATCTCTAAAAGAGTTTGCCAAAGAGCACAAGAAGTTGCGCAAGACACGGGCTTCCAGGGAGTCCGTGAAGGAGCTAAGGTCGGATGTAGAGAGACTGAAGGTAGACCAGCTGCCTTTAGATTTATTATTTGAGGACCCAGCTTTAGCAGTAGCCCCAACAGCAACCATAGTTTCGGAGCAGACACAGAGGCCTATTAAGAGGAAGAGGACTATCCCGAGAGCATATGATGCCATTATCCTGTTGGCAAACCCACAAGAGGCTTCCTCCAGTCAGCCACAAGATGTACCAGATCCACAGCCGGTCCAGGTCCAGTCCCAGATCCCAACAGCTGAGCAACAGGAGATCGGGAACCGGTATGAGGTTCCCGAGCATACTGAGGACCCAGGGACCATTCATGTTCCTATGCAGACAGACGAGGCTTAGGGAGTCTTCATATCCTTTCATTACTTTTTGGTGCTTATTTTTGCTTTAGTTGGCATTGGGGACAATGCTAGCTTCTATTTGAGGGGGTGTGCCCTATTTATCCTTGGATGACTGTATGTGTGTGTGTGTGTGTGTGTGTATATATATATATATATATATATATATATATATATATAGTTTATGCTTTCTTTGATTTTCACTTGGTCTGTATATAATCTTACATCTAGTTACTTTTATCATACTTTTTATCTTTCCTTTGGTTTGTATATAAAGTTACATTATTGTATATATTCATCCCCCGTTGTATATTCTAATCCCCTATTGTAAATATTCATTTTTAGCTTCATAGATAGGCTCGTAGCCTTTTGTTTTGTTTTTGGCGCTTTCAATAACCCTTGGTTTTATTAATGTCACGGTTCTTTCCAAGGGTGGAGTATTGTGTGAACCGGGTGGCTCTTCCCGATGATGGATGACATGACAACCTTCTTAAGGGTTTGAGTCCGTTTTGTTTTATTTTATTTTTGGTAGTTGATAGTTAAGGGTACCTCAAGCAAAGCTTCACTTGGGCCTAGCACATTTGTCTTTGATCCCATGGTCAAAGATAAAATGTTATGTTTAGGATGGTGAAAGTTGTGGCCTTGAGACTCTTGCATTGGTTGATAATCATCAAGTGATTTTTCAGGACCATTTTGTGCTCAAATCGTATCTAAGGTCATTGTGGGCCCTCGACTCGATGTCTTTAGCAACCCCCTATCGTGTGTGGTGAGAAATCGAATTGCTAGTACAAGTCCCGATCCAATGGTCTAGAACTTGCCCCGAATGTTTGTTGCGGAAAAATCCTAAGTGAAAGTTGACTTGAGAAGTTATTATAGGCTCTCCTTGACCCAAAATGACATTTTTAAAAATTCCATACCCTACCAATGATATGATCCCTGGTTAACATGTCACGACCCAAACTGGAGGGCCATGACTAGCACCCGACCATACTTGCCGAGCACCGACGTACATATTATCTAACCTTCTTTATTATCTTTTAGGGCTGACGGGATCAATATAAATGGTAGACATGGATCATGGACAACCAACAATAAAATATGATGGCCTGAACCTACATAACATGGGACGACCAGACAATCAAGAAACTATATACATATGGTACAAGCTACCATGCTACCACGAAAGACTACACCACCAAAAACAGCCGACAAGGCATACCAAACTATACATGAGTCGACACTTGTCTATGAGCCTC
>MU729283.1:0-28916 GCA_026770625.1 Nicotiana glauca
TAATAGATGCATAACCAGACCTCTTGTAGAGAAAACTCCCTATGAGTTACTTAAAGGGAGAAAACCAAACATATCGCATCTCAAGGCTTTTGGTTGCAAGTGAATAATGGCAAAGACTCCCTGGGAATGTTTGATCCCAGAAGTGATGAGGGAGTATTCTTGGGATATTCTTCACATAGCAAATCATATAAAGTATTTAATAAAAGAACCCTATGTGTTGAAGAAAGTGTACACGTTGTGTTTGACGAATCTAACACTCTTTCTGAGAGATAGGAACATGAAGATGAAGCCATTGGACTGGTGAAACAATTGATTGAAGTCACAACACAAGTCAAGGTGGCATTAAAGGAAGGAGAAGGTGATGGAACAGGTCCTTTCATCCAAGGCAACCTGATAGGGGGAACCAATCTGAGAGAAACTATACAAATTCTCTAAAGGATCCTGTACCTGAACCTGTTCCTCTGCAACATAACAATGAAGGAGAAACGAGCAGGAACCAGCTGGTGGGGAGATCTTACAAGTACTTGATTTCTCATCCCATTGAGAACATCATCAATGATCCAACATCTGGAGTCAAGAGTAGATCACAACTGAAGAACCAGTGCGCATTCGATGCCTTTTTGTCTCTCATTGAACCTAAAAATGTGAGTGAAGCTCTACAAGATGCAGATTGGATCAATGCTATGCAAGATGAGCTAAATCAGTTTGAAAGAAGCCAAGTCTGGCACTTGGTTCCGAGACCTAAGGACAAGTAAGTCATTGGCACAAAATGGGTCTCCAGGAACAAGCTAGATGAAGATGGAACAATTACAAGAGACAAGGCAAGCTTGGTGGTTCAAGGCTATAGTCAAGAGGAATGGATTAATTATGATGAGAATTTTGCTCCAGTTGCTAGACTTGAAGCAATTAGACTCCTCATAGCCTTTGCAGCACATATGGAATTCACTCTTCATCAAATGGATGTCAAAAGTGCCTTCCTAAATGGCTATCTCAAAGAAGAAGTTTTTGTGAAACAACTTCCAGGATTTGAAAGCAAAGAATGTCCTGATCATGTATAAAAGCTAGATAAAGCTCTGTATGGTCTCAAGTAGGCCCCAAAAGCTTGGTATGAAAGATTGTCAAAATTCCTTCCGGATCATGGGTACAAAAGAGGTAAAATTGACAGCACTTTGTTCCTGAAGGGAAAAGGTAAAGATCTTCTTGTTGTACAAATATATATTGATGACATAATATTTGGGGCTACTACAGATAGGTTAAGTAAGGACTTTGCTAAACTAATGGGAAGTGAGTTTGAAATGAGCATGATGGGAGAACTTAATTTCTTCTTGGGGCTACAGATTAAACAAAGTCCAGATGGAACCATGATCCATCAGCAGAAGTATACAAAGGAACTAATCAAGAAGTTTAAAATGGAAGAATCCAAAGAAATAGATACACCTATAGCAACTGCCACAACGTTAGATATTGATGAACCAGGTTCATCAGTTGATCAAAAGTTATATAGGGGTATGATTGTTTCACTTCTATATCTTACTGCCAACAGACCTGACATTTTTTCAGTGTAGGACTTTGTGCTCATTTTCAAGCAAATCAAAAAGAGTCACACTTGACAGCTGTCAAAAGAATATTGAGATACCTGAAAGGCACAACTGATTTGTGTACGTGGTATGCCAAAGGAAGTAATTTTGACTTAATTGGATATGCTGATGCTGACTATGCAAGTTTTATAGTGGATAAGAAGGGCACTTCAGGTATGGCACATTTCCTAGGGTCTTGTCTTGTATCATGGGCTTCCAAAAAGCAAAATTCAGTAGCTCCCTCTACTGCTGAAGCTGAATATGTTGTTGCTGCTTCATGTTGTGCTCAATTACTGTGGATTAAGCAACAACTGGTAGACTTTGGAATTGAATTGTGGTGCATACCAATATTTTGTGATAACACCCGTGCAATTATATGACAAAGAACCCAGTTCATCATAAAAGGACTAAGTACATAGATGTTAGACACCAATTATTTCGAGACAACTATGAGAAAGGGCTAATCTTCATAGAATTCTGCGCTACTGATAAACAAATAGCTGACATCTTCACTAAGGCACTAAGTAGAGAAAATTTCAAAAGCAACAGGTTGGAGCTAGGGATGATTAAGATCACCTAAAAGGTCCAGTTCAGAATGCTTAATGAAAAATAATAATAATAATAATTTTTTTTGGCTAGAAATTCTTAATTATTGTGAATATTAGACTAATTCCTACTCAGTTTCATACTGTAAATAGTATAATCTTGTGACATGTGTCTATGGGACTGACTAATCTCTTACAAGGTTTCTATTTTGGCATTTGAGGCATAATCAAGAGAAGTTTCATTTGAAGAACCTGGTTCATCAAATTATGCTCATGAGAAAGATCAGGTATGTTTTTATTCTTTGCACAATTAGAAAAATATAATTATCAATCATGAGCAAGAGTCCTAAATATACCAAACGTCCTAACAATTATATCCGTTGGGCAAATTGAACCAGTTTCATTGAAACTAGAAGTCTAAGTGTAACGGAACCTTCTTTTAAATTTTAGCAATTATAATTAATCTCTAAGGAGACCGTAACTCTAAATTGATTAGACCTCTATGTCACCTCTGAAAAGGCTTCAGGTTCTGAGTAATCATTACCCCCTTTAAAATGCCAAAAATCACTCCATAACCATCATTCTTTACAAAATCCCTGATCATCCTCTCTCTCTCTCATTTCTGAAACACTCCAACGTTCTTCACACAATCAAAATCTTCTTAGGGATTTCAGAAATCTTTCACCATGACAAATCCCCAAGGTAATCCTGGAGCTCCACCTCCCGTTTCACCAAACTCCACCCCATCTGCCTCATCTCCTATAGAAACCCCAAAACCTAGATTTCGTTGCCAGAAAATGCTAGCAAGAAAAAATGTAGCTACTGGTTCCCTGAGGAAATCCTTGAATGAAAAACTATAGTCCAGCCAAAGGAAACAAGTCTCATCAACAGACATAAATTCTAGCTCTGAATCCGATGATTTCATCTCTGCCAGTGAAGGAGATGAACCTGGGTCTTCTGACACTGTCACACATCAAGAAACACCAAATAAGGCAAATACTTGCTTTGTTCCTGTTGATGTAATTCAAAAAGTAGAGAGCAGGTATATTCTGATAGGGGCTGCAAAAGATGTGTTTGGGACTAATTCTGCAAAATTGAGTAAGAAAAGGAGGAAGGAGGTGCTATCTATTTGTGGGAATGGGGAAGAGGGAGTCTCGAAGTCAGGGGGAAGTGGATTAGGAGAGGTGGCTGAGGGGTTGGTGAATCTGAGCAAGCAACAAGATGAACCTGGTTCATCTGGGAAGGAGAACTTGGCTGACATATTGAAGAAAGTAGGGGCCAGCTATGACCTAAAGAAACGCAAGGCTTCCTCACAAAGGAACGCTGCTGCATCTAAACCAACCAAGAAGAGCAAACCATCATCACCCAAATCTGCTCCTAAGGATAGAGCTACCAGAAGTAAGGTGAAGAAAAGTGAAGCAGAATTGAAAAGGGCTTTAGAAGAAAGTAAGAAAAAGAGAAAAGAGAAAGGGAAAGCAAAGGTAGGTGAAAGCTCGGAGGCTGTGGTTGAAGAAGAAGATGAGATGGAGCAGGTCCATCAAGAAAAGACTACTACTGTGGATGTTCATACTACCAAATCCAAGGGATCTAGAATTTCTGTCAAGAAGCCTTCCAAGCCTGCTGAACCTTTTCTTGCCAAAATGACAAGGTCAGCTGCAAAAGGAAAACAAGTGAAAATTACTGATGAAGATGATGAAGGGAGTAATCACGAGGAAGAAGACTCAGAGAAGGAACATGACATATATGCCACGTTTGGAAAGAGGAAGATTTTGAAAGGGAGACTTCTCAAGGACCTGGAGGAGCCAGGCATGATAAGGCTTCTGACTGCACGAGAAGCACAGGGTTGGAAGGACATGGTCCTTCATATTGATGGAAAATTGGCCAAGAAAGAACTTGTAGAGTTCATGGAAAATGGGACAGTGAAGAATGGGCTGGTGATTAGCAAAGTGAAAGGTGTCAAAGTAAAGTTTAATGCAGCAAAGCTGGGCAAGATTCTAGACATCCCTAGTGAAGGATATGATGACTACACAAGGCAGAGGTGGCCTTGCCTACATAGGTTGCCTACTGATCTTCAGATCATAAGGAACTTTTGTGACACCACAAATGATGAAGAAGTACCTGAGGCCAGGGCAGTTCAGAAGAGTGAAATGAGGCCAGACCACAAAGTGCTTTTTGAGTTTGTGAACAAATGCCTTCTGCCCAGAAAGGAATGAAGGCATATAGCAAATTACATGGATCTGGTACTTATGCAATGTTTGAGTGAAGGGAAGCAGATCAACTGGCCTGCCTTTATTGTAAAGCTTCTTGAAAGGGTGATCAATGGCTCTAAAGCTCATGCCATTCACTATGGATCTATCTTGACAACTGTGATTGAACGATTGAATGTTCCCCTGAAAAAGTGGGAAATGGCCTCGAGCAAAGAGCATTTTGGCAGCAAAACCCTTCAAGTTTGTGATTATATGCTCAGTAAAGCTCCGATTAAACTTGGTTCTTCAGCAAAAACACCTGTGAATAGCAAGGTCAGAGCCTTAGTTCAGGAGGTTGGGGCAAAATATGCTGAGATATCAAGGCTTCAGGTCAGAGTTGCTGAATTGGAGGGAGAAAGGAATGGGTTGAGAGCTGAACTTGCTAAGGAGAAGGAGAAAAATGACGGAATGCTTCAACAGATGCTCGACTTGCTACAAACCCAACCCTCTAGCTCTTCTAAACCTTAGGTGCCCTGTCCTAGTGTGAACTAGTCTAGAACCCCCCTTAGTGAACCAGTTTGGGATTCTATCTATTTATCTTTTGCTCATGGTTTGGTAATTTTGTTTTTCTTTTTGTTGACTGCTGTGTAGAAACACCTCACTAATCAATGAATGCAACTTTTCTTGTTTTTTGTCAATTCTGTTCTTAATAGGTATTTTTTATGAGTTTATTTGTGATTAACTAAAGCATGTCTTCACTTGCAGTTGTCCCAGTGGCCATGAGTACTAATTAAATTACTGGGATTCACATTAGTTATGCAACTTTTTGATGATGCCAAAAGGGGGAAGACTATGGTGCTTAAACTCATTATCTGAACTAGTGATGTTTATGACCTAACCTAATCTGGTCCTTTATGACAAATTGAAAATTTTCTAAGTGATGATATTTCACAGGTTTTTTTATCATCATCAAAAAGGGGAAATTTGTTTGCCCAAGTTCAGTTGAAGTTTTGAAGATTGACAAATGAACTCAGGGAAGGACCTGGTCCATCTTGGAAGACACAGTTAGTCATAACCATTGCACATGAAAGGCACGTGAGGAAGATATGTATTGAACATTGCGCATCAAATATCTTCTGAACGGAATCGAAAAGTTTTCATTGAATTCTAAGGAGGACAGTCTCCTTATGACAAGAGAACACAATCCTAAGCTAAGATACGGATTGGGAGTTTGTATTGGTTAAGGACTCAAATCGACTAAGGATAAGCATTTGAGTCTCGATCAAACTCTAACTGCTAATATATTAAATAACCAAGTTGTTCTCTTTCACAGGTAATGCACATACACAGAAGTTAAGCATATTTAAGAGCAAAAAGAACAAGTCTGATTTGCAAGAAATATATGCGAGATACAAGTGTGCACGTCTGAAGCTACATGAACTAAGATAGAAGAACCAGTTTCACTAGTGTGTTTGTTCTAAGTCTNTAGTAGAGGCTGTGTGCTACACTGGGATTAGAGTTAATCCTTAGGTTTACAAAGAGTTTTGCAAATGCAATTTTTGGCTCAGTGATTTATTGGAGTTTGGGAAAATCCTACTGAGTAGTAGGTCGTGGTTTTTTCACCTTTTGAGCCAGGTGTTTTCCATGTAAAAATCTCTGTGCACTTTACTTTCAATACTTATTATTCCGCAAACTGCTGTAATTAGAACATTTTGAAGAACCAAGTTCTTCTAACGCGAAAATTAGGTACCACACAAATCTCCCCCACTCTTGTGTGGTATTGACGTTAATAACATCAAAAGGCCTTGACCATAGTAAAAATATCGTATGCTCCTGTTGTGTCTAAACTAAGCACTCTCAAAGATTATCTGGGAGGTCCTTTTTTGGACTGTAATGTGACTTTTGGACAGGGTTAGAAAGAAAAAATATCATAAAGGCTATAAATAACTAAGATAACAGGGTTAATTTATTTACAACTTTTGGAATCTATTTCTAAAATTTGCCCCAATTTCTAAAACAAGAGAATTTAATTCTAAGAAAAATCGTCCCACTCTTGCCTTCGTGAGATTATGAAATATTTATTGGTGCAACTGAACCATAAGGCTTCTTACGTATCGTGTGGCTATAAGAACCAGGTCGAACGAAGTTCAAAAGACTACTTTTGTTACTATTTTCTTTTTTTTCCTTCTTTTTTTCTCTCATTTTTTTCTTTTTACTTTTTTTCCTTCATCTCTATTTTTTCTCTTCTTTTTCTTGAATTTTCCTTTTGGAGTGAAATTTTTAAAATAAACCTATGGGGACATGAACTTTTTTTTCCGTTGACTCTAACTTGATTCCAAAAGAGGGTAGGTTAAAGAAATCAGTACAGGCTCAAACGGATGTCGAATGATATAAGCGTTTGGGTAGTTGAAAGAGGGCCTCCCAATCCCTGAAACTGACATGTACAACACGTTCAACTTGAGAATGAGTACCTCCGCCAGTTCAGAGCAAACTCCCTTAGTTTTATTTTGTTACTTGAGGTGCACTTGAACTCAAAATTGCTCACTTTAAATTATCTGGGAGTCACTCTCCTTTAACGAATTCTTGTCATCCTATTAATTTCCCATATTATCTGCCCCAGTTTCACATAATTCGGGCTTCAAATGATCTAAAAAATTCAAACTCTATTCTTATCCCTCTCAAGTGTTCATCTCCAAAATTTGTTTCATTGCTTTATGATTAGACTAACTTTTAAGACCAAGCTAAGAATTATGTGTATATGCCATGTCACTAAAGTCAGCATGAAAAGAACAATAAAAAGAAAAGAGTACTAAACAAAAATGACTAGAAATAATAAAAAATAGAAAACTGTATTAGACAGAGGTTGAAAGGGTTTGAACAACAAAACAAACAAAACACACTGACTTACGACCCTGGAAAACCCTAAAAACACTAAAAGGAGTATTACAACTAAATGAACTAGGCAAAATACAAGGATAGAAGGGTTTGAGACACAAGACAATATCTGGATTACAACCCTGAAATAATCCAGACAACAGAAATGACAACAAAATAAACCACCAGTACTCCTCCCTAGGTAACAAAGAAGGGAGCGTCTTTCCAATTACCAAGCTTGGCATTTTATCCACTGAGTTCCACATCAATATTATCAACACCATTACAAACTTCAATATCACTAACTTCAGTTAGCACGTTCCCAAGGGGATTCGCATATCCCATGTCACTATCATTGATCACAATAATCCATTCTTGAATCATTCTTTCTATTTCCCTTTTCAAAGCACGACAAACTTCAATGCTATGACCTTGGATATTAGCGTGGTACATATACCATATAATAGGATAAAAAATTCTTGCATATGGTTCGGAGTATAGCCAAATAGCGGCTCAATCATGCCAGAATGTCTTAGCTTCTCAAATAGTCTTGTGTAGGATTATCCGATTGGCATGAAACTATTTCTTTTGAAGAATTCCATTATTCTTCTCATTTTCCTTGGTGAACTCAATTTTTAGAGTATCCCTCTCAAATTCCACCTGTGCCACATGAGCCTTTAGCCTAGCTATCTCAGCATCCTTAGGTTAACTTTCCTAAATAAGAGCCCTGACTTTACTGTTGATAGGAGTCTTCTTGGATGAACCTGGTTCATTTGGGATGGCATTGACTAAGTATTCACAACCAAGCAGAGTATTAATGCCAAAGTATTCCTTGCTTGATGCCATTTTCCATTTCTTCCGAGGCACATTGCACCTATCCAGAACCGTAGTATGAATAAACCCATAGGGGGTAGCATGAGCCTTGGAGCCATTGATGACCCTGTCTAGTAGCTTGATGATGAATGCAGGCCAGTTACTTTGACTTCCACTTTCAAGGCACTCCATCATAACTAAGTCCATCTAATTTGCAATATGCCTTCTCTCATGCCTTGGCAGTAGGCACTTGTTGACAAACTCAAAAAGAACTTTGTGATGTGGCTTTATTTCACTTTTGTGCACAAACATGGCCTTTTTCACCTCTACAACATCATAAAATCTCCTAGTCATTGTAAGGGCATATGGAAGTGAATCTAGACTTGTCCATTTCTGTCTGGCGCAATCATCATATCCCTCAACAGGGATGTATAGTATCTCTCCCAGTTTCTTTGCGTCAAATGTCACTTGAGATCCTTTGAATTTTATTGTAACCCTACTATCTTTGACTTCAGCATTTGCCATGAATTCGACGATTTCTAGGTGGTGTACTCATCTTAATCTTTTCCTAAGATTTTAACCTCTTCAAGGATAACTGCTCTAAAACTAATTGATGTTTCATACTTCAATACCAGACGGGGGGGGGGGGGGGTGATTTGTGTGGTACCCAATTTTCGCTTGACTAAACCATAGAAGGCCATGGTTCTTCTTTGTGTTCCAACTACTACTGTTTGTGGAATAATAAGTAAAGAAAATAAAGAACACCGAGATTTATACGTTAAAAACACCTGGCTCAAAAGGCCAAAAAACAATGACCTATTACTCGGTAGGAGTTTCTCAAACTTCCACTAAAATCACTAAGCCAAGAATTACATTTACAAAAACTCTTTTGTAAACCTAGGATTAACTCTAATCCCGCAGTCGCACACAACCTCAAATGTTGCGACCACTTCATGTTAACTCTAACTTTGGACATTCTATGTCATGCCCCAAAATCCTAGGAGCGCGACCGGCGCAAAACCGAGTAAACCTGACCGAGCAAGCGTGACAAGTCTCATTCTACCCAAACTAACTCATGAATATATAGGAGATGGACTCCATTAATCAAATTCTATAAACATATCATTAACGATTTCCATTTCATTTTCATTAGCAACTTCATTTGCCAAATTAAAAGTATTAGAAGTTTTATACATCATTGCAAAACATCAATATTTTTAATTTAATTTCCCATGCCCGACACTAACCACAACCTGTCTACGGAGCCTCTAAATACAATTGAAGAACACTATGGAAATGCTGGCAATAAGGATTCGGCAATACCTTACACAAATACCAAAATAAACTCCGGAAGAAAGGCGATATGAGCCACGAAGGGCCCCGAGAGGAAAGGGTCTCACCAATTCAGCTGATGGGAAGGGAAGGAATGCTACTGTCAGTGGACTGGAGCACCTGCTATAGAACCACCTATAATCACAACACGAATGTAGCGCCCCTGGCAAAAGGGACGTCAGTACATTTGAATTGTACTGATATGTATGAACAAACTTTTCCCTAAGTAAACTCAAACCATAGACAAGTAACGAGCAATAATAGAATCAACAATCCAATATACATTTAAGGAACAATAGAGCTAAACAAGTTTTCAATCTCTCATTTTCTTCCCTTCAACATTATCACATCAATGATTTCATAATTTTTCTCATATTTTCATTTCAATAGTGATTTCGATCACTTTCCACCTTTATTACCTCGGCCACCCTTATTACCACAACCCACACTTTATTACTTCATGTTGCGGCGCACAACCCAATCCTACCGAACAGTCACAATTCACAAATAACACAACAACAATAACAATTCACAAAGAACAACAACAACAATTCTCAAAGAACAACCACAACAATTGACAAGAATTTCCTCAGCCATCAATACCATTTCCATTATATTCAACAACTCATATGCAATTTAAGCCACCACAATAATTAACCACAAAAAGCCAAATATGTTGTTACTACAGTTGTTCCAATTACATTATTTACGATTTTCTTCCATCATTTGTTTCTAAGCTCTTACCATATAACACTTTCATAATCACGCATTTGGTTTATTGCCATTTACTTGCACCATTATATCGTGAGACTTAACCACGAACACTCAAATTATACCAATCACAAGAATTTCACAAACAATCCACGTAGATATCATATACCAAATATCCGCACACCAAATAAGGTCATTTTACAAGGTCAAAGTTAGCCATACATATCTCGTTTAAGCTTTCCTTAAGTTACTACAATGTTCCAGAAATTCTAGCACTTCCAATCTACTTTGAGACCTAACAAAATCGAACACAAATTAGAAAGGTATTCTTGGTTTCAGCTCATTTGAGCATTTTATCAAATACTAGTTGAGTATCTTAATTTCAAATCTCTTTTTCAAGGTTTTCATTCATTCCCCAACCAAATCGTTATTTATTTATGTTAAACAATCTTCCCACAAACCTAATTTGTACATGCATATATACATAATAGTATTACACCCAAGAATCATACCTCAATACCCCATCTTATACCCCAAACTCAAAATTAAAAACTAGTGTATAGAATCGTACCTCTTAGATGAAGAACTTGTGATTGGGTTCTTTCATTCTTGAAGATTGATGCAAGATTTGGTTGATTTAAATGTTGGATTCCTATTTTTCTCTCTAAGATGCTCTCACCTCTCTCTAAAATCAGTAGAGAATTACCCCAAATGAATCCTAAAAACCATATGTTAAAATGGGGTCGGGTTATAAAAATAGGGAAATTAACCCTCCGGTGACGCGTTTGCTATAGCAAAATGGACCGCAAAATGAGAATGCTGGCCACATAATGCACCTTAAAATTGACGGCCAAAACTGGGCCACTTGCAACTGAAATGCACTGCAAAGTCAGAGATGCAATAGGATTTGCGGCCGCATATTTGACATAGGATCGCATTTTTCTAGCCTTTGGTAATTTGATGATAACTTTGTGTAGGAATATCCAAATGCCGAACAGTTTGAAGCGTTGGAAACTAGACTCAAGGAAATTTCATTTGATAGGTTATCCATCACATAAAACTTTATTCATATTTAGATATGCTTGTTCAAAGTATGGACTAGTGCAAGCTCATTGGGAATTTTGGCCTATTATGAACTTTTCCAATATTTCTTATACTTAGGCCTTTCCTTGGACCCCAAATTACTTACCCTAAGACTTATCAACATATTTACAAAATAAAATTGATGTAAACCATGTTAATAGCATATAAAATATTATAATAAGCCTACGTGGCACCACGAAATCCTAGGTTACTTATCGAAATTTTTCTGGGGCTTATATTCTCCCCCCCTAGGATCATTCGTCCTCGAATGAGGATTTTGTAAATCAGTTGGTTTTGACAAAACAAAAACGTGATATGCAAGCTCCCAAGTTTTTCACTAACTCCCCTATTTTTAGTAATTTTCGCCAGAGTTTCCTTTGTAATTTGGACATATCTACTTGTTAGAGAGCCCCCGAAACATATTTCCAAGAACCATTACACAACTACGATTATCCCTACAATTGTGCACAATTCATTTCCTCAACACTTGCATATTCAATCACTTGACACATTTTGGCACATAGTTTGGTCACTTCAATGAGTCCCATACAGTTCAACCAATACACTATACGCATTTTAATTAATTATTCACTTATCACAAGAGTCCTTACAAAACTTTCATTTACCAAAAAGGGTTTGCACATGACTCAAATAATCATAACACTTACAATTCTTGCACAACTTGAATAGTTACAATAATAAAGCATTTAGGGGATATATGGGGTGTCTTTGCACCAAATAGAACACAACATTAGTTTGCTTAGAGATAAGAGTTCGCACGATCACTACTAGACATGTTCAAACAGATGGAGATATTTTTCTTTTATTTCATCTACCGCTTCCTATGTGGCTTCCTTAACTCAATAAAACACCACAGTATTTATATATCAGTGGAAAGAAGCTCAGCATTACAAACACTACTTTATCGCGGTGATACTTGGGCATGGACTGAACATTTCTAAATCATAACATCTAGAAGGTACCTTTCAAATCAAAACCAACTGCTATGCAATCAAGAGAAAATATTTTATTTCCACAACACTCTCATCCTTCAATGGCCTCTTATATCCATAGACTTCGCCAGAATACATTCACATGAACAATTTCGACCCCTAAACTTACTTAACAAGGATAAAAAGTTGATATCTCGCATAAGCTAACTATACACTAACTTCACCTTCAATAATTTCCACCGGAATGATACACAATTGATCTCCACGTACTTTCTTTGACATAGACATGTGAATCCACAAAATATATGGGGAACAACTATGGGGACACTTCATACTATTAGTGTGGCCTAATGTGGAATACACTTATGCAACCTTTATTAACAACTCACAAAACATCTTCAGGGGAAAATATTGAGAATAGCCAGCTCACCATCCTAACTCTAAATCTCTAGGCGAACACTCACACTAAACCCTTGATGACCTTCAACAACAACTCTAAAATGTGCTATCATAAACTGACCATAAAATTACCTATCAGATATATATGTGATCACACTGTGAAGCTTCATCTTTGACTCGTCTGAACTTACAATACCCAATGGATCTAATACAATGAGGAACAACAGAGTTCAAGATCATACTGGAGTTATTCAGGAATCTATTAATGTGCTGAGAAGAGCATTTCATAAGGTTACATGCTAAGAGAAACAGAAGGTTACAACTAATGATACTGACATGGTTAATCATTGTGAGGACATCAATTATTAGACAAATAAGGCATATGGGTAATTCGTACATTGGCAATAGGAACCATTAAGGAGGAATACTCAAGTACGTGAACCACTCATTTTCTAAAGTGTAGGAAAAATCTGTTTATCAAGAATAAGAATACTCTGGCACCTTGAATGCGATCGGGGTTTCAAAATACATGAAGTTGAATTACACTCGTAGCATTACCTGACGCACGTAATCTATGCCATAAGCCCATGAGGATGAAAAGAAGTTGAAAACTTATGAGATCATCATATTCTTAAACAACTTAACCCGTCATTACTGTTGATCCTATATCAGAGAACTAAAGATACGACAACTTAGTCTTTCAAATCAATATGCTCACGATATGTGCAAAACTCTAAAGGCATCTAATCTCAAATTTTTACGAGTGAAACCACATAGCTAGGACATCCTACCATAGGGGTGAAATCATGTATTGGTTAGAAGAGTTCTAATGGTTAACATGATGCTCCGAGGAGAAAGACAAATGACACTCCAATCCACCCAAGGAGGTGTAATACCAAGGGTAGAAAAACTCCCCTCGCATGAAAATGATATAGTCAATTATTCTATAAGTCGAGTGAGAAGAAGGCCACGTAACCCATCCAATCCGATCTATTTAAGACTTTGGAAAAAAAGGGGACGCACTTTGGTTTGACATCAGGGCAATTTCGATCTGAGCTTAACGGAAAATCATTACTTTTGTAACCCATGAGACAAGCCCTTATAGTCCTAGAAAATCAATAACAATGGCGAGAAGGTACATAAAACCATTACAAGTTGGTATAAAATCAGGGCCTCAACGTGCCCACATGGATAAGTTTGAAGGAATGAGACATGTTAATGCATTTATCGGGGAAAAGTAACCTAGGTTATCTAGTCACATGGATAAGCAGAGTAGGTAAATGGTTGTTAGAAGAACATCTACAAAGACTACCAGCAATATTTATTTATTCTAATAGAAGGATTATGTCCTCATCCTTAATGCTACAAGACTTCCTCTTTGATGCCATGAAACATAAATGAATTCTACAATGAGAGTTATCAGATGAAATAGATAGTAGGGTAGCAAAACTAATGAGCACCATTTGGAAACAACGAGCTTAAACAAATTTGAAGACATTAGAAGTCTGTAGGAAAGGAGAAATTTGCCCACTCTCGGGGTGCTTGTAGAGTACATAAAAGTGAGGTTAATTAAATCAGATCATATAGTTGGATAACTAGTCGAGACATTGAGATGATATCGCAATGAAGGTTATGGGTAAACAACACATGATGCAAGACAAGTTCATGAAAGTGAGAGAGCCTTATGGAAGTAACCTCTACATTGTAACCACTAGGAATGGTGGTAATACAAAGCGATTACGAGAAGCTACCCTTTTTTTTAAAGAGGATCTCTGTATGAAGTCACGTGATGTATAGCTCTAGAATTAAAAAATCCAATTGTGTTTAGCAACTCAACTTTATAATGAAGCATTACAACACACTTCTATGCAACCAGTTATTACAAGCCACATTGGGAGATGCTACAAGACTTGACTGAGAGAAATGTTTTGACAAACGAATGTGTTACCTGGTGTATTTCTACTTGGCCAACACATAACTAAAAGGCGAGACTTAGACTGATAAGCAGATCGTTGGACTAGCACAAGTGTAGATAATCCATTACCGAAAAGAGGTCATTCAATTCCAGTAATTGCGGCATGCTATCATCCCTTGATGAACTTGAAGTGATATGAGACCAATGAGATAGTATAGAATAATCATGGAGGGTTTGCAGATGTTCATAATAAGTTCTTCATGGATTTTGACTTGAGAACCACCCATATGCTAATGAAATATTGAATAACATTTGAAATAGGCATTGTGCTATAATAACTCCCAAAGGTATGCTTGATTTTGATGGAGAGCCTAGTAAGGGTCCTTACGAGATAGAAAGTGTTACAATGACTCATAGAAGGATATGTTCTCTCATAGTTATCGAACAACTGTGGGGAAACTAGCACAATGAATTCACTAAATAAAAAACACAATTAACACATGTTATGGAGGTGTAAAGAGGAGATAAACATTTGTTATAATTTGGACATGCTTCTTCTATATTAGCTCCCAACTGCAATATACGACCATGCCACGAGCAACCACAATACTAGGACAATGTGAGCTACTTACTGCGGGATGTCCCAAGTGGACACGAAATTTATGGTGAGTGATCTTCCTATGATGTTGATGTGAGGATATCAATTTTTAGAGAGACTTTATGCATAAAGTGACAATTTCGATTGACAATTACTCAAGTGAGGTGTTAAGGTATGCTCTTTTGTTACTAAGCAGTGAGAAGCTTTCATGATAATATTCATAGGAGAGTAGATTGATTGTTCAAACCATATAAGCCATATACACAACTAAGTAAAATAGTGACTCGAGAAGGATCGCAATGCTGGGATGCTTTGCATGGAACTTGAAACCACAGAGGTAAACTTTACGACGGTGCATGTATAGGCTCAAGCGAGCAGATTTTGCCCATTTAAATAAAAAGATTCTGTAAGAAATTCATCGAATATAATCCCTTGGTGAGAATTTAGGAAAATCAAGTGGGAAATATCAATCCTAGAGTTATAACTCAGTTCCAGGGCATAATTATAGAACTTAATTCCATAAGAATGTAAATAAGAGAATTCATAATGGAGTAGATTCATGAATAGTGCGTGTTGTTCAAACAGTCGATACACGCAATGTTTTGTTATTCAATATTTTGTTAAGACCATGTTTATGAGAACTCTTCAGTATGGATGTACATACAAAATTAATAGAAATTTTCATTTGACTCACTTAATGACGTTAGGTTGAAAGGGCAAGCTTAATAGATACCCCTTGACTCCGCATCCCTAATGTACGTAGGCAGCATACAGATATACCACATGATCTGATGGTGCAGAGATATCACTAAGGACAAGGACACTCCCCTCTTAGCGATAGGTCTTACCAACCCCTCCACCACTCAATACATTCTCCTAAGAAGCTCTTGGGCAGTCCACTCGGACTCAATGGTGGGATCAATCCCTCCTTACATGCTTCAAATTCACGGATTATGGTATCAAGGTTACCAATCTTGAGAATAAGACTTAAAGAGATAATCAGCTCCCTAATTGAGCTCTATCGCACGATTAGAGTATCAAAGAAGGGTGAAATTCCTAAATGTCCGAATAGCCTCCAACTTATAGATGTGGTCGACAACACACCGATAATAAGGACTCTACTAAACACGGCTCAGAGACATCCTTGGTCACTTTAAAACCTTAGGCTCTGATACCAAGTTTGTCACGCCCCAAAATCTGAGGAGTGCGACTAGCACTCAACCGAGTAAACACGACCGAGCAAGCTTCATCGGTCTCATTGTACCCAAACTAACTCATGAATAAATATGAGATAAACTCCATTAATAAAATTCTATAAAAATATTATTAACGATTTCCATTTCATTTTCATTAGCAACTTCATTCACCATATTAAAGGTATTACAAGTTTTATACATCTTTGCCAAATATCAATATTTCTATTTAAAATTCCCATGCCCGACACTACCCACAACCTGTCTACAGAGCTTCTAAATAAAATTGAAGAATAATATGTAAATTCCGCCAACAAGGCTCCGGCTATACCTTACACAGATACCAAAATAAACTCCGGAAAAAAGGCGGCATGAGCCACGCAGGGTCCCGAGAGGAAATGGTCTCACCAATTCAGCTGATGGGAAGGGAAGGAGTGCTACTGTCGGTGGACTAGAGTACCTTCTATGGAACCACCTACAATCATAACATGAATGTAGCACCCTCAGCAAAAGGGACGTCGGTACATTTGAATTGTACTGGTATGTATGAACAAACTTTGCCCCAAGTAAACTCAAACCATACACAAGTAACGAGCAATAATAGAATCAACAATCAAATATACATTTAAAGAACAATCAAGCCAAACAA
Source organism: Nicotiana glauca (assembly GCA_026770625.1). Taxonomy (NCBI): domain Eukaryota; kingdom Viridiplantae; phylum Streptophyta; class Magnoliopsida; order Solanales; family Solanaceae; genus Nicotiana; species Nicotiana glauca. The sequence goes on from MU729283.1 coordinate 16,829, forward strand.
GTTTACAATCTCTCTTTTTTCCCCTTCAACATTATCACATCAATGATTTCACAATTTTTCACATATTTTCATTTCAATAGTGATTTCGATCACTTTTCACCCTTATTACCTCGGCCAACCTTATTACATTGGCCACCCTTATCACCACAACCCACACCTTATTACTTTATGTTGCGGCGCGCAACCCGATCCCACCGAACAATCACAATTCACAAACAACACAACAACAACAACAATAATTCACAAAGAACAAGAACAACAATTCTCAAAGAACAACCATAACAATTCACAAGAATTTCAGTAGCCATTAATACCATTTCCATCATATTCAACAACTCATATGCAATTTAAGTCACCACAATAATTACCCACAACAAGCCAAATATGTTGTTACCACAGTTGTTCCAATTGCATCATTTACGATTTTCTTCCATCATTTGTTTCTTAGCTCTTACCACATAACAGTTTCACAATCACGTATTTGATTTATTTCCATTTACTTGCACCATTATATCAGGGGACTTAACCACGAACACTCAAATCATTCCAATCACAAGAATTTCACAAGAAATCTACGTAGATATCACATACCAAATATCCGTACACCAAACAAGGTGATTTTACAAGGTCAAAGTTAGCCATACATTTCTCGTTTAAGCTTTAATTAAGTTACTACAACGTTCCGGAAATTCTAGAAATTCCAATCTACTTTGAGACATAACAAAATTGAACACAAATTAGAGAGATATTCACGTTTTTAGCTCATTTGAGCATTTTATCAAATATTAGTTGAGCATCTTAATTTCAAATCTCTTTTTCAAGTTTTTCCTTCATTCCGCAACCAAATCTTTACTTATATATATTAATCAATTTTTGCACAAACCTAATTTGCACATGCATGTATACACAATAATATTACACCCAAGAATCATACCTCAATAACCCATCTTATACCCTAAACTCGAAATTAAAATCTTGGGTATAGAATCTTACCTCTTAGATGAAGAACTTGTGATTGGGTTCTTTGATTCTTTAAGATTGATCCAAGATTTGGATGATTTAAATGTTGGGTTCCTCCTTTTTCTCTCTAAAATTCTCTCACCTCTCTCTAAAATTAGTAGAGAATGACCCCAAATGAATACCCAAAGACTATATATTAAAATGTGGTCGGGCTATAAAAATAGGGAAATTAACCCTCTGATGTCGGGTTTGCTATAGCAAAACGGACCGCAAAATAAGAATGTTGGCCGCATAATGTATTGCAAAATCGATGCCAAAAATTGGGCTACACTGGCCCAATTTGGGACAGAAATGCGACCGCAAAGTAAGAAATGCGACAGGATTTACGGTCGCAGATTTGACATAGGATCTCATTTTTCTAGCCTTTGGTAATTTGATCATAACTTTGTGTAGGAATATCTAAATGACAAACGGTTTGAAGCGTTGGAAACTAGACTCAAATACATTTAATTTTATAGGTTGTCCATCACATAAAACCTCATATATATTTAGATATGCGCGTTCAAAGTATAGACTAGTGCAAGCTCATTGGGAATTTTAGCCTATTATGAGCTTTTCCAATATTTCTTAGACTTAGGCCTTTCCTTGGACCATAAATTATTTACCGTAAGATTTATACACATATTTAAAAAATACAATTGATGTACACTATGTTAATAGTACATAAAATATTATAATTAGCCTACGTGGCACCACGAAACCCTAGGTTACTTAGCGAAATTTTTCTGGGGCCTTACACTCTAGGTACCTAATACAATTGCTTCTATAAAAGCTGAAAGGCACAATGTAAAATCACCTTCTTCAATTGAACTAGAATAAAAGATATACACTTAGAACTAATTCTTCTATCTTGTTCAAATAGCTTAAGGATTGCACGCTTAAACCACACATAAATTGCTTGCAAAATCGCCTTACTCTTTCGCTCTCAATTTAAGTTTAACTTCTGCTTATGTGCATTAACTGTAAAGAGAACATCACGGATATTTAATGGGTTAGTAATTAGAGATTGACTAGGATACAGATTCTACTCTTCTATTGTAGAAGAGTTCTAGTTGTTCTCATACTTCAACACTATCCTCCTCCTAAATTGTGTTCTCCTCATGTAAGGAGTCTTTCTTTCCTTATCCAATATGCAACCTTTTCTATGAGATCATGAGATATTACTTATGATAAGTTAGATTTATCTCCTTCACGTACATCTCACATGTTTGGATTGATCATGACTATGCTTCACAAGATGGACCCGGTCCATGTCTTAGTTCTTTTGTCAGTCTTCAAAATATCACATTTACTTGGGCCAACAATGGTGTTTTATGAAAATTTCCATATTATAAATAGTAGCGTTAGTTTGAGTAAAGTACTCTCAGGCCACATTATTTTATTAAGACTCAAGTTCAAGATTCAAATTAATGTAAGCTAATTACTAGTATATATTTCAAATATTTTTTACAAATATATAAATAATTCTAGTAAAAAACAATGAGCCTAATTAAATCCGCAACTTTAGCTTCTATTCCGGTCCAGACTTTTCTTCCTTATCATTGTTCTCATCCATAAAAATTTCCACTATGAACTAGTAATCACTCACTCCCTTTGTGTTTCTCATGCTTTCATCTTTCCCGCCATGCCAACTAACCAGTCGTCTTCCACATGCATTCTCAGCAGCAATGCCAACACATATTTGTTTCCCTAAGATATACCAATGTCTAATATGAGTATTAAAATTTGTAAAAAATTAAAGAATCACCAAAATCCTTCTATAATCCAACATTTTTTCAACGAGCAAACGGTAGAAAATTCATTGAAAGACAAGTATAGAAGTTGTCGCCAAATTCCAAGCTACCCACATAAAATTCTATGTGAAAAGATCAACCAAAAGAAACAAGAGAAATAGAATAGTATGGCGTTTGTGTTCATAGAATTTAACTAAAGTATAAAATTGAAAACTGTTGCGGCCAAACGCACACGCAAGCGCACGCGTTCGTCAAGTAATAAAGTGACTAAAAGTCGGATGTCTGTAAGGCCTCGTAAAATTTTGTGCTTAAAACCTAGTAGCTCATAGTGTCAAGGTCCGAATATTTTGTTAAGAATCTGTAGAACGGTTCAGACCTTTTATAGTGATCTAAGCTTTAAAAATCAAAAGAATCAATTTTCCAGAAATTGTCATTTTTGCGGTCCAGAATTCGGTCGCAGATCAGCTATGCGAACCGCATTCCTACCGCAGAATGTAACAGAAGATTTGTCAAAAATTGAAGTTAAAATGCGGTCCAATATGCGGTCGCACAATCAAAATGTGGACCGCATAATCATCGCAGAAATTCCTCAGGGATTATGGGGGGTCAATTCTGCGGCGCATTATGCGACCGTAAAACATGAATGCGGACCGCATTCTTGCCGCAGGCCGTGTCAGAACATTTAGTTTTTGGGAGAAATTCTGCGGTCCAATATGCGGAACGCATTTTTACTCTGCGATCGCAGATTTGACCGCACAATTGACGCGGGGCTCCAATTTTCTAATTTTATAACCCGACCCCTTTTTTTGATATAACGCTCTAACCCCTCCTTTTTACACATTTTCTGAACAAAATAAGAGAAAGGGAGGAGAGATTCTTGAAAGAAAAACCTATCTTCTTCAAAGATTGTTCTTCTAATGGCTTGGTCCGAAAAATTCTAAAGCAAGTGTCTTCATCTCCATTTCTAAAGGTAAAATTCCTAACCCTTTTTTCCTTGATTTTCAGATTCTAATAGAAAGGGGGATTTTCATGCATTAATTCTTGAAAATGGAAGTAAAATTACTCATGCATGTTCTTTATACCTAAAATTTAGTGAAATGGAAATGGGTAGAAGTAAGGGGCGATGCTCGATAACCCAAATAAGCTCGGATAGAAATTGTGAATTTCAATTCTAAGATATACGTGTAACTTGTGACCTAGACTGACGCTGCTAGATTGTTGGGTAAATTGGAAGTAGAAGATAAAAGAAAAAGGGGAATTCGACTCAAGGTTTGTATGGCTAACTTTGATCTTTGTGAAATCGCCCTGTTTTGGTGTACGAATAAATGGTATGTGATAGCTATATGAATTGTTTGTGAAACTCTTGTGATTGGTTTGTTGGGTGTTGATTGGTTTGGTTAAATATTATGTGGTAAGAGTTGGGAAACAATTGATAAAAAGGGAAATCGTAAATGATGAAATTGGAACAATGGTGGTAATAACATATTGGCTCCTGGTGTGCAATTATTGTAATAACTTGAATTGCTTATGAATTATTGAATATAGTGGAATTGGTAGTATTAGCTATGGAAACACTTGTGAATTGTGTAATTCGACTGAAAATAGTATTGATGGTTATGGGAACACTTGTGAATCGTTGTTGTTACTTCTAAAGGAAATATTGTTGTGATCTTTGTAAATTGCGTACTGTCCTTGTTGTGATCTTTGTGAATTGTGCTTTGTTGTTGTTGTTATTGTTGTGAATTGAAACTGTACGGTGGGATCGGGTTGCGCGCCGCAACACAAATTGATATATTATGGGTTGGGGTGATAAGGATGGCCGAGGTAATAAGGGTAGACGAGGTAATAAGGGTGAAAAGCGATCGTAATCGCCATTGAAATCGATATGTGTACCAATTGTGAAATAATTGATGAGGCATTGTGAAAGGAGACAGCAGGAGAGTTTGTAACCTGTGGGGCACTGGTTGTCCCATTGTTTGGCTTGATTGTGCCTTCCATGTGCATTTGGTTGTTGCTTCTATTGTTGTTTTCTACTTGTATATAGTTTGAGGACTACTTGAAACAAAGTTAAGTGTTGAAAACTTGTTTGGCTTGACTTGTTATTTCTTTATGTATTTGTTTGTTGTTTCAATTACCGTGACTTACTTGTCTATGGCTTGAGTTTACTTGGGACAAAGCTTGTTTATACATACCAGTACAATTCTAGTGTACTGACGTCCCTTTTGCCGGGGGCGCTACATTCGTATTATGATTGTAGGTGGATCCGTGGCAGGTACTTCAGTTCAACGGCAGTAGCACTCCTTCATCTTCCACTGGCCGTTTTGGTGAGCCCCTTTCCTCTCGGGGCCCTACGTGGCTCATGCCACTTCTATTTTTGGAGTCTTACTTTGGTTTTGTGTAAGGTATAGCTGGAGCCTTGTTACCTGCAAGTACTTATTATCCTGTCATATCTTAGAGGCTCCGTAAATAGTCAATATGGGTTATGGAATTATGTAATTCTATGTCGGGCATTGTAAGTTGTAAACTTGTTAAAGAAATTAAGCATGTTGTGTATGTTTAAAAAAAAGTGATTTCAATTATGAAATGGTTAATCTTTTGTTTAATAAGTAATGAAAAATATAGGGGTAACACGTGGATTAGGAAAGGCACCCAGGTCCGCTTGATTAGGGCTACCCGGTCGGGCGCCGGTCATGTCCCTCGATTTGGGGCGTGACAAACTTAGTATCAGATCGTAAGGTTTTAAAGTGTCCTAGGATGTCTCGGAGTCGTATCTAGTAGCGCCCTTCTTATCGGTGTGTTGTCGACCACATCTATAAGTAGGGGGCTGCATGGACATTTAGGAATTTACCCATTTCTTTGTTATTCTATATCGTGCGGTGAAGTGAAAAATGGAAGTATTTATGTCCAATTCGTGCCTTATTCTAAAATTTTCAGAATATGGCACCTAAGAGGAAAGCTAGACTCGGGCTTGGGGCCGATGCCACCCCAAGTGTGGCTGTGAATCATGTACCTGATGCTGTGGGTGAGAGTGACTCACCGGTCTTGAATCTACCCGGCCTATCTATTCTTGATCCAATCATTCCTGTTCTGGCTGCGGCAGAGGGTGCCACCATCCCTCCTGCCAATATTCCTGATTCTGATACAGTTCCAGCTTCCGGTCCCGGGGTTTCTGATGGGGTGCTTAGAGGAGCCATCCGTATATTGACCTAGTTAGTGGCTGCCCAGGCCTAGAGATCTCATGATTCCCCTGCGTCCTCCAGCGGACAGGGAGATTCCTCCAGTTCCAGAGTCCACCAGTTTCTGCGATTGGCCCCTCCAGAATTCTCAAGCACAGGCCCAGAGGCAGATCCGCAGGATTTCCTTGATGAGATATAAGACCCTTCGAGTGATAAAGGCTATAGAGATAGAGGGGGTAGAGTTGGCTTCATACAGGTTGAGCGGAGCAGCGCGTTCATGGTTTGATATGTGGGAGGACTCCCGTGAGGAGGGAAGACCTCCGACTAGATGGGATGAGTTTGTAGATGCCTTCATGGACCACTTCTTGCCTGCCAAGACAATGGAAGCCCATGCCACTGAGTTCGAGGTTCTCAAATAGGGTAGTATGAGTGTTTGGGAGTACCACATGGAGTTTGTGAGGTTGTCCAAGTATGCTCCTCAGTTAGTATCGACCATGGATGCCCGAGTTCGGTGATTTGTCCTGGGCCTTACTGCTTTGGTGGTGAATGAGGCTGCTACAGCGTTTTTTCACTCAGATATGAATTATGGAAAGATTGTGGGGTTCGCTCAGGCCACAGAGGCTAGGAAGTAGAAGATTCGGGCAGAAAGGGAGAGTAGTAGCAGGGCCTGGTCAATGGGTCACTCATGGAGACCAGTTCCAGGGAGAGGGTCATCAGGGCCATCCCAGTCATATGCTAAGTCCTCAGCGAGTGCACCACCATCTGTGCACAGTTATCAGCAGAACAGTCATTCGAGACCGGGTTCAGATAGTAGGAGGTCCTGCCAGTCCGGTCGTCCAGGCGTGAGGTCCCAGCAGCAGAGGAGGACTACACGCCCCAAGTGTGGGAGGTTTCATACAGAGACTTGCTATTTAGATATCCTGGTATGTTATAGGTACGGGATAAGAGGTCACATCCAGTGATACTGCCGTGCACCCAGTCAGAGTATGGGTAGGGGATCTGCCTAGTCATCCGGTTCTTTAGTTGCTACATCATCAGTGCGTCCTCCAGCTCCAGTAGGGCACGATGCAACAAGTGGTGGAGCTCGTGGAAGGGGTGGACCTAGCCGGTTCTATGCTTTGAGTGGTGCCCAGAGTGCTGAGGCTTCTCCATATGTTGTTACAGGTATCTTGTCTGTTTAGGCTGTTGATTATTATGCTCTCATTGATCCGGGGTCCTCTTTGTCTTATGTCACCCCATTCATTTCTTCAAGTTTTGGGACAGAACCCGAACAGCTTCATGAGCCGTTCTCCGTATCGACTCCGATTGGTGATTCTATTACAGCCTCGCGAGTTTATAGGAATTGTGTTGTAATGGTGAGTGGTCGTGTTACCACGCCCGATCTTGTTGAGCTTGGAATGGTAGATTTTGATGTAATCATGGGGATGGACTGGCTTTACTCGTGCTTTCCCATGCTTGACTGTCGGACGAGAGTCATGCGGCTCGAGTTCCCTAACGAGCCGGTTATTGAGTGGAAAGGAAATAGTATGGTGCCAAAGGGTAGGTTTATTTACTACCTTAAGGCTTCGAAGATGATTAAGAAGGGGTGTATATATCATTTGGTTTGGGTGACAGATACCACCTCCGATGTGCCTGCCCTCGAGTCCGTGCCAGTTGTGAATGAGTTTCCTTAAGTGTTTCTGGATAAGCTTCCAGGGATTCCGCCAGATAGGGAGATAGATTTCAGGATTGATATATTGCCAGATACTCAGCCAATATCCATTCCACCATACAGAATGGCGCCATCAGAATTAAGATAGTTAAAGGAGCAGCTGGAGGATTTATTAGAGAAGGGGTTCATACGACCGAGTGTGTCGCCGTAGGGTGCGCCGGTTCTTTTTGTCAGAAAGAAGGATGGGTCACTTCGGATGTGCATTGATTATCGGCAGCTTAACAAAGTCACCATCAAGAATAAATATCCTTTGCCTCGGGTAGATGATTTGTTCGACCAACTGCAAGGTGCAAAGTTCTTCTCCAAAATTGATCTACGGTCCGGGTATCACCACTTGAAGATCAGAGAACAGGATATTCCAAAGACCACCTTCAGAAGTCGCTATGGTCACTTTGAATTCCTGGTCATGTCTTTTGGGCTAACCAACGCCCCGGCAGCTTTCATGGACCTTATGAATCGGGTTTTCAAGCCATTTCTAGATTCCTTTGTGATTGTTTTCATCGACGACATCCTCATTTATTCACAGAGCAGGGAGGATCATGCCATTCACCTCAGAGCAGTATTACAGAACCTTCATCAGCACCAATTGTACGCTATGTTTTCAAAATGTGAATTTTGGTTGGAGTCCGTAGCTTTTCTAGGTCGTGTAGTATCCAGTGAAGGGATTCAGGTGGATCCCCAGAAGATTGCAGCAGTGAAGGATTGGCCTAGACCCATGACCCCGACGGAGATTCGTAGCTTCTTGGGATTAGCGGGGTATTATCAGAGGTTTGTGGAGGGATTCTCGACCCTCGCCTCCCCATTGACTAAATTGACTCAGAAAGCTGTTAAGTTCCAGTGGTCCGATGCTTGTGAGAAAAGTTTTCAAGAATTGAAGTAAAAGTTGGCCTCGGCACCAGTATTGGCTTTGTCGGAAGGCACAGAGGGGTTTGTGGTTTATTGTGCTGCCTCCAGGGTTGGTTTAGGGTGTGTATTGCTGCAGCACGAAAAGGTCATAGCATATGCTTCTAGGCAACTCAAGAATCACGAAAAGAATTATCCGACGCATTATTTGGAGCTTGCAGTAGTTGTATTTGCTTTGAAAATATGGCGGCATTATCTTTATAGGGTTCATGTAGATGTGTTTTCAGAACACAAGAGTCTCCAGTATTTGTTCAAATAGAAGGAACTGAATTTAAGGCAGCGACGGTGGTTAGAATTGCTCAAGGACTATGATATGAATATTTTGTACCACCCAGGGAAGGCAAACGTGGTGGCCGACGCTCTCAATCGCAAGTCCATGGGTAGTTTGGCTCATTTGGGGGCGGATCAGAGACCCTTCGCTCAGGAGGTGTATCAATTGGCCAGTTTAGGAGTTCGCATTTCGGCATCAAACGAGGGGAATGTTATGGTGTATAATAGAGCAGAATCGTCACTGGTGGCAGAAATCAAGGAGAAGCAGTTTATGGATCCAACATTGGCTCAGATAAAGGAAGCAATTGTGAATAACAAGACTTCGGCATTTTAGCTCAGCGGCGAGGATGGTGTATTGCGGTGTCAAGGTAGGCTATGTGTCCCGGATGTGGATAAGCTTCGGAAGAGGGTGATGGCGGAGGCTCATATTTCCAGGTATTCTGTACACCCAGGTTCTACGAAAATGTATCATGACCTCAAGGAGATTTATTAGTTGAACGGTATGAAAAGGGGTGTGGCGAACTTTGTATCTAATGTCTTAATTGTCAGCAAGTGAAGGCTGAGCATCAGTGGCCTGGTGGATTAACTCAGCTCATAGAAATACCAATGTGGAAATGGGAGATGATCAATATGGATTTTGTGGTAGGGTTACCTCGCACTCAGCGCAAGTTCGACTCAATATTGGGTAATAGTGGATCGACTTACCATATCAGCTCACTTTTTGCCAGTCAAGTCCACCGATACTGCAGAATAATATGCTAAATTGTATATCAAGGAGATATTAAGGCTTCGTGGCACTCCACTTTCTATTATCTCGGATCGAGGGGCCCAATTCACAGCTAATTTTTGGAAGAAATTTCAGCAAGGCTTGGGTACTCAGGTGAATCTCAGCACAACTTTCCATCCACAGACCGATTGTCAGGCCAAGCGAACTATTCAGACGCTTGAGGATATGTTGCGGGCTTGTGTGTTGGATTTTAAAGGTAGTTGGGATGACCACTTACCACTTATAGAATTTGCTTACAATAACAGCTTTCATGCTAGCACTCAGATGTCCCCATTTGAGGCATTGTACGGAAGAAGGTGTAGGTCTCCAATTGGGTGGTTTGAAGTGGGTGAAGCAGAATTGCTAGGGCCAGATCTTGTGTACCAGGCTATGGAGAAAGTTAAGGTCATTCAGGAAAGGATGAAAACTGCTCAGAGTCGCCAGAAATCCTATGCGGACGTTCGCCGAAGAGATTTGGAATTTCAAGTTGATGATTGGGTGTTCTTGAGGGTATCTCCTATGAAGGGAGTCATGCGATTCGGGAAGAAAGGGAAGTTGAGTCCTAGGTATGTCGGGCCATATCGGATCGAAAAAAAAATCGGGCAAGTGGCTTATAGGCTGGAATTGCCTCTGAAATGTCATTAGCACACCCGGTGTTCCATGTGTCCATGTTGAAGAAAGTGGTTGGAGATCCATCCACCATCATTCCAGTTGAGACTATCGAAGTTAATGATGACTTGTCGTATGAAGAAGTTCCAGTTGCCATCCTTGATAGGCAAGTCCGTAAGTTGAGAAATAAGGAAGTTGCCTCTGTTAAAGTGTTATGGTGAATTCAACAAGTTGAGGAAGCCACGTGGGAAGCAGAAAAATAAATGAAAGAGAAATATCCCCGTTTGTTTGATCAAGCTTAGAAGAAATTAGGTGACCTTTCTATCTCTGAAACAACTATCATTGTGTCCGAATTGTTTTCTTCCTAATGCTGGTGAAGTTTCTCTAATTGTGCAAAAGTTGTATGTGTTGTGATTACTTTATGTCACTTGAACCTTCCTTTCATAAATGAAAAGATTTATAAAGACTCATGTGTTGATAAATGTTTGTTTATATGCATGTGGTATGTTGAAATGGTTAAATAAGGTAAGGACTCATTGAAGTGGCTAGTTTATGTGCAAAATGTAACAAGTGATAGAATATGTGCAGTTGTTGAGGTAATGGATTGTGTACAAGCTGTAGCGTTAGTTGTGATTGTATGTTGGTGCTTGGGAATATGTTTCGGGGGCTCTCTGACAGGTGGATATGTGCATAATACAAAGGAAACTCTGGCGAAATATTTCTAAAATATGGGAGTTAGTAAAAATTTTGAGAGTTGCATATCATGCCTTCCAAAACCAACTGATTTTCAGGATCCTCATTCAAGGACGAATGATTTTAAGTGGGGGAGGATGTAAGGCACCATAAAATTTTGTGCTTAAAACCTAGTAGCTCATAGTGTCAAGGTCCGAATATTGTGTTAGAAATGTGTAGAAAGCGAGCCGCGGTTCGGACCTTTTGTAGTGATCTAATCTTTAAATATCAAAAGAATCAATTTTCAAGAAATTGTCATTTCTGCTGTCCAGAATGCGATCGAAGATCAGCTATGCGGACCGCATTCCTACCACAGAGTGTAACAGAAGATTTGTCAAAAATTGAAGTTAAAATGCGGTCCAATATGCGGTCGCATAATCAAAATGCGGACCGCATAATCATCGCATAGATTCCTCAGGGATTTTGGGCGGTCAATTCTGCGGCGGATTATGCGACCGCAGAACATGAATGCGGACCGCATTCTTGCGGCAGACCGTGTCAGAACATTTAGTTTTTGGGAGCAATTCTGCGGTCCAATATGCGGACCGCATGTTCACTCGGCGATCGTAGATTTGACCGCATAATTGACGCGGGGCTCCAATTTTCTAATTTTATAACCTGGCCCTTTTTTTTATATAACGCCCTAACCCGTCCTTTTTGCACATTTTCTGAACAAAATAGGAGAAAGGGAGGAGAGATTCTTGAGAGAAAAACCTATCTTCTTCAAAGATTGTTCTTCTAATGGCTTGGTCCGGAAAATTCTAAGGCAAGTGTCTTCATCTCCATTTCTAAAGGTAAAATCCCTAACCACTTTTTCCTTGATTTTCATATTCTAATAGAAAGGGGGGGTTTTATGCATTAATTCTTGAAAATGGAAGTCAAAACACTCATGCCTGTTCTTTAAACCTAAAATTTAGTGAAATGGAAATGGGTAGAAGTAAGGGGCGATGCTCGATAACCCAAATAAGCTCGGATAGAAATTATGAATTTCAATTCTAAGATATATGTGTAACTTGTGACCTAGATTGACGCTGCTAGATTGTTGGGTAAATTGGAAGTAGAAGATAAAAGAAAAAGGGGAATTTGACTCCAAGTATGTATGGCTAACTTTGATCTTTGTGAAATCGCCTTGTTTTGGTGTACGAATAAATGGTATGTGATAGCTATG
>MU729287.1:2159-14210 GCA_026770625.1 Nicotiana glauca
AATTAGGAGGACCGTTTAGCAAATTTCACGGTCTTCCCCAAAGTTAATAAACACGTTGTCGCTTTAGGCGCGAATGTTAATAATATTACTTTCCTAAATACGGGTGCACATTTATGTGACCCAAATCCAAATCTCAACGAAGTCTAAGTGTGTTAAAAGCCACGGGCGTACTGGTACGGCGTGGTTCGAGATACATTTTCACGACGTTGCAATTCTTGTAAAAATTCAACAATAAAAGCGGGTTATTAATAAAAGGCACATAAAAATAGAACATATATGGAAATTAGATAAAATCAAATACAACAGTTGAGCGACCGTGCTAGAACCACGGAATTCGGGAGTGCTTAACACCTTCTCCCGGGTTAACAGAATTCCTTATCCGGATTTTCTGGTTCGCGGACTGTTAACAGAGTCAAACCTTTCCTCGATTCGGGATTCAAATCGGTGACTTGGGATACCATAAATCTCCCAAGTGGTGACTCTGAACCTTTAATAAAAACGAATCTCGTTTTGATTGTCCATAAATTGGAAAAACTCCTTTATTACGCCCTTCACGGGGTGTAGTAATAACTTTAGTAAAAAGGAGGTGTGACAAATTGTATATTTTTAAACTTAATCTCTTATTAGTTCACTAGTTTATCAAATAGTCGACTAGATGTAATAACCTAACAGTTATAATGACAGAAAGTAAGTGCAGGAATTAAAGACACCGAAATTTTATACTGGTTCGAATTTAATGTGAATCCTAGTCGAGTCCCCTTGGCTTGCAAGGGTGTTCTCTTTACTAAATGTGTTTAATGACTTGATAACACAGTTCCTCTAACACTCGTTTTTTTTTATACAAGGCCTCACCAGTGTTATACTCTCCTTTTTCTTTGACTTGTTACACAACAGATCTTAGTGAACTACAATGTTTATTTGCAGTAGAACAAAGAGAGGGTTTTTTGGTTCGATCAAAGTATGTCTATCTAAGGTTTAAGGCTGGGTATAAATACTTTGGTGAAGGTCGAGGCTTGACAACCCAAGAGATTTGATCCTTCGAAAGAGATTGATTCTTTCCAAGAATAAGATAGCTAGTCATTGATCTTCCTTGATATCCTTCCTTTAATAGTTGTATATAATGAAGGCTTGCTTCTTGATTGTTGGTCCTTCCGAAATTAGCCGCTTAGCAATCTTTATAGGATCTTCGATCTTCCGGATATGCTGGCCTTGATTCATGCCTTAAGTTTAGGCTTGCTTGATTCTTTCCATCGCAGTTGTCCGTTAATCTTTGCTGATTGATTTCTTTTCTTAGGCATCCAGATTTGCTGATTGGTTTATAATCTTTGCTGATTGATTTCTTTCCTTAAGCATCAAGAATGACTTCAGCGATCTTGTAGTATCTTCTTGATTCCTTGTTCTTCTGTAATTGATTTCCTACATATATATATTATTTGCATCATTAAAACTACATCTAACAATGTTAATCACATGCTCTGGTATATATCGCATCAGCATCTGCATGATTCTCTTTGGACAAAGAATTGTGTTAGTTTCTCTTTGTGTTCTCCTACTAGCATCAAGTTATGAGAACATAAAGTAGTATATCTTTTAGGGTTTTCTGAAAATTCTACATACCCTCGTTGTGGGAAAATACATGCAGCATTATTTTTTTGGTCTGAGTAAACATCCTTTTATGCTTAGACATGCTAAAATTGTAACTATTACCTCTAGCTTTGCCCTATGAATGAATGTGTGCATGAGCAAGAATGTTTCTCGTCTTTCTATTAGAGTATATAGTATTAATACATTTTGGCATCATGCAGAACTTACTTCCATTTATTGGACCTCTTTTCAGGAAATTCAGTGAAACGTATCAGAACTTTTCATTTGGGTTGTCTGGCTTCATTTTTACTTGTTCCTTCTTCCTCTATCCCCTAACCCAGGCTTAAGTGGTTAAAAAGTGATTAGCTAGTTGTATCAATGTGAGCATATTGATTTTCTTTACTGGCATGAGAATCATCTTTTTTTTTCTGTTTTTCTGTTAGGCAAATACCAATTGTTATATTTGCTATTTAGTTATTTTAGAGTTTATGTTAGAGAATTTTTGTGAAATTGAAATTGATCCTAGAGTATTTAATTTCTAGTAGTAGATTGTTTACTTCCTCTCAAGCCGAGGGTCTTTTCGAAATAGCTTCTCTACCTCCTCAGGGTAGGGGTAAGTTTTGTGTAGACATTACCCTCCCAGACCCCACTTGTGGGATTCCACTGTGTTGTTATTAGTAGATTGTTTACTAAAGCTGTAGTTAAGTTTTTGTTGTCTTGATTACGAAACTGTGATAGTGTGTGTGCTCTTTGCAAGAAGAAGATTGGGACCAGTGTCTTTACAGTCTATCCTAATGGTAAGAGAATTGTGCATTTGTTTGCTTCAGAGATTCAGAGATATGAGCGCAGTTGGAAAAGGCTCTCAGTTGAGGAAAAGATGATAATAAGAACTTGGATTTAGAAGAACTGAGTTTTCTTGGTTCTTTATATGGGCCATTGATCCATTTATTCCTGAAAGGAGGACGCTACTGCAGATCTACTTTCCGTGTTTCTAGAAGCGTTCTGGTGGTACAATTGTGCAAGCAAAGAATGACAGTGCTTTTGAAAAAGGAATGTGCAATTCACATTTTTGTTGTATATTATGTCAATGTGGAAGTTAATACAATCGATTTAAGGTTGTGTAATGTTTGTATTAAAAAGGATTAAAGCTTGTAGTGGAGATGGTTTATAACTTATTTATGCAGAGTGTCTTTGTATGTAATACTTTATATGCAAACAGTTTTCTTTGTTGATCATATTTCCATGTAAAAGCAAAGAATGTCTGTTTGCAACAAATTATTTGTGATACAAAATAATATGCAACCACAATTTAAATATGAAAAAAATATAATTTTATTGATAAAATGATGCGGGTACAATTCTATTTATCTCTTGATTCTTCCCTCCGATTAATTATCCTTTGATTCTTCCCTCCGATTAATTATATGTGATTCGAGTGTCTTTGCGGCATATTTCTCAAACTTAGGATGATGCTGACCTTTGTCGGATGTATTTGATCTCCATGAAAAGAAAAAATATTTGTTGATCACTTCGGCGAGAAAGAAAATATTTGATGTCTTTGATATCTCTATAAATATTCTATGATTTTTTATGGAATTATAAGATTGTCTTTGAGGGATACATGTAGCCTTATTTATAGGCATAAATTAGGGTCTGGGCGAAGTAACCCTAATAGACTCCTAATTTTTCAAGAGTTGTCTTGAAATTTAGACTTATCTTGATATGTTAAAATTTTAGTGTCTATAAATGCCCCTACTTCAAGGTTTGTCAAGGTGTAGGTTTGCTGAAGCTTGAAGACAAGACTTGAAGTACCCGACTATCGCAATAGATAATCTTGAAACTTGAAGTTTTTGATTTGCAGGAGGAAGAGATGAAAGGCAGAACTGATCCCACTGGGCGTGCCAATTTGTTTGCAATAAATTATTTGTGATACAAAAATAATTTGCAACCACAATATAAATATGAAGAAATATAATTTTATTGATAAAATAATACGGGTACAATTCTATTTATCCCTTGATTCTTCCCTCCGATTAATTCTATGTGATTCAAGTGCCTTAGCGGCGTATTTCTCGAACTTAGGATGATGCTGACCTTCCTCGGATGTATTTGATCTCCATGAAAAGAAAAAAACATCCGTTGATCACTTCGGCGAGAAAGACAATATTTGATGTCTTGAATATTCAATAATTTTTTTATGGAATTTCGAGATCGTCTTTTTTTTTTTTGGCAAACCGCTAGGCAAGTGCCTAGGGCTATTTTTTTTATAAATATAAATCCAAATAAAATAAATTACAGTGCCAGGTGGTCTAACAAAAATGAAAAAGATAAATATTGACGATTACATGAGTCCTATTATCAATATTGAGTTCGAAACTCAACATTGATATTACATGTGATCTAACATGATGTCTTTGTTTAAAAATAATTCGTGCAAAAATAGAGTCTGCAGCATCATTCCAATTTATTACATGTATGTGCATTATTGTCATTGTCCAATAGCAGTAGTAGAAAAATGATGATTCAATCCACATTTTGCTTCGACTTCTGGTGTTCTTGTTTTGCTTGCTTTGTGAACCGCTAGGCATGTCCTCGAATGAGAACCCCCCAGTTCTTTCTTAATAGAATTATTAATTTAATTAGTCTTTTGCATGTTGAATATTCCCATGCGTTGCCCCATGCTTTAAAAGTATAGCACATTACACCCAAAGCTCCTTTAAAGTGCATGCCTCTATTGAGAATTGTATTTGCATCCATGCTTGTATTAAAATAAGTAAAGTTGTCTATCACCTTTTCAGCAACTTCATGTGGCCTCCACCAATTTGGTAGCTCGGTACTGTAGCATACGATTGCTGTAGCATACGGTTACTGTAGCATACGGTTACTGTAGCGCGTCTCCATGTGATGTCCCCTTGAGATTCCCATATGCATGCCTATTGAAAGGACCAAGGTCCTTGGCATTTGAGGGATATATGTAGCCTAATTTATAGGCATAAATTAGGGTTTGGACCAAGTAACCCTAATAGACTCCTAATTTTTTAAGAGTTGTCTTGAAATTAGGACTTATCTTGATATGTTAAAATTTCAGTGTCTACAAATGCCCCTACTTCAAGGTTTGTCGAGGTGTAGGCTTGCTGAATCTTGAAGACGATACTTGAAGTACCCTACCATCGCAACAAATAATCTTGAAACTTGAAGTTTTTGATTTGCAGGACGAAGAGATGAAAGGCAGAACTGATCCCACTGGACGTGCCAATTTGTTTGCAACAAATTATTTGTGATACAAAAATAATTTACAACCACAATATAAATATGAAGAAATATAATTTTATTGATAAAATGATGCGGGTACATTTCTATTTATCACTTGGATCTTCTCTCCAATTTATTCTGTATGATTCGAGTGCCTTAGTGGCTTATTTCTCAAACTTTGGATGATGCTGACCTTCCTCGGATGTATTGGATTTCCATGAAAAAGAAAAATATATGTTAATCACTTCGACGAGAAAGACAATATTTGTTGTCTTTGATCTCTCTATGAATATTTCATGACTTTTTACGGAATTTCGAGATTGTCTTTGAGGGATACAAGTTGCCTTATTTATAGGCATAAATTAGGGTTTGGGGTAAGTAACCCTAATAGACTCCTAATTTTTCAAGAGTTGTCTTGAAATTTGGACTTATCTTGATATGTTAAAATTTTAGTGTCTACAAATGCCCCTACTTCAAGGTTTGTCGAGGTGTAGGCTTGCTGAAACTTGAAGACACGACTTGAAGTACCTGACCATCGCAATAGATAATCTTGAAACTTGAAGTTTTTGATTAGCAGGAGGAAGAGATGAAAGGCAGAACTGATCCCACTGGGCGTGCCAATTTGTTTGCAACAAATTATTTGTGATACAAAAATAATTTGCAATCACAATATAAATATGAAGAAACATAATTTTATTAATAAAATGATACGGATACAATTCTATTTATCCCTTGATTCTTTCCTCCGATTAATTCTATGTGATTCAAGTGCCTTAGCGGCGTATTTCTCGAACTTAGGATGATGTTGACCTTCCTCGGATGTATTTGATCTCCATGAAAAGATAAAAACATCTGTTGATCACTTCGGCGAGAAAGACAATATTTGATGTCTTGAATATTCAATGATTTTTTTATGGAATTTCGAGATCGTCTTTTTTTTTTGGCAAACCGCTAGGCAAGTGCCTAGGGCTATTTTTTTTTATAAATATAAATCCAAATAAAATAAAATTACAGTGTCAGGAGGTCTAACAAAAATAAAAAAGATAAACATTGACGATTACATGAGTCCTATTATCAATATTAAGTTTGAAACTCAACATTGATATTACATGTGATCTAACATGATGTCTTTGCTTAAAAATAATTCGTACAAAAATAGAGTCTGCAGCATCATTCCAATTTGTCACATGTATGTGCATTATTGTCATTGTCCAGTAGCAGTAGTAGAAAAATGATGATTCAGTCCACATTTTGCTTCGACTTCTGGTGTTCTTGCTTTGCTTGCTTTGTGAACCGCTAGGCATGTCCTCGAACGAGAACCCTCCAGTTCTTTCTTAATGGAATTATTAATTCAATTGGTCCTTTGTATGCTGAATATTCCCATGCATTGCCCTATGCTTTAAAAGTATAGCATATTACACCCAAAGCTCCTTTAAAGTGCATGCCTCCATTGAGAATTGTATTTGCATCCATGCTTGTATTAAAATAAGTAAAGTTGTTTATCACCTTTTCAGCAACTTCACGTGGCCTCCACTAATTTGGTAGCTAGGTACTGTAGCATACGGTTACCATCGCAATAGATAATCTTGAAACTTAAAGTTTTTGATTTGCAGGAGAAAGAGATGAAAGGCAGAACTGATCCCACTGGGCGTGCCAATTTTTTTGCAATAAATTATTTGTGGTACAAAAATAATTTACAACCACAATGTAAATATGAAGAAACATAATATTATTGATAAAATAATGCGGGTACAATTCTGTTTATCCCTTGATTCTTCCCTCCGATTAATTCTATGTGATTCGAGTGTCTTAGCGGCGTATTTCTTGAACTTAGGATGATGCTGACCTTCCTCGTATGTATTTGATCTCCATGAAAAGGAAAAACATGAGTTGATCACTTCGGCGAGAAAGACAATATTTGATGTCTTTGATCTCTCTATGAATATTTCATGATTTTTTATGGAATTTTGAGATTATCTTTGAGGGATACAAGTAACCTTATTTATAAGCATAAATTAGGGTTTGGGCCAAGTAACCCTAATAGACTCCTAATTTTTCAAGAATTATCTTGAAATTAGGACTTATGTTGATTTGTTAAAATTTCAGTGTCTACAGTGTCTTCCTTCTTTTTTGGGCAAACTTCACTAATAAACATGACAATAAGATTCATACTTGGCATCAGTGGCGAAGCCACATGGTTATAAAGGTGGTCAACTGACGACTCTTCATCGAAAACTTGCACTGTGTACATATATTACGTTTTAGAGGTATATAACACATATTGAACACCCTTTGTCGTAATTTTTTTTATACTTTTTAAAAATTTGAACACCATTGAAGTAATTTCTAACATCGCCACTGCTTGACATCTCACTAACATCAAACACTGGTTGACGACAGTGGCTCTTGTGAGTTTGCATCAACATTGAATTGTATATTAGGCAGCATATGAGGGAGATGATAGGCAGTAACCTTAGCACCACTGGTGTGTCAAGAAAAGTGACCGATACTGGTATCGGCTGGCGGACTATTAGATGGGTGTTGGTAGAGGCGGATCTAGGATTTTAGATCTATGGGTTCAGCATTTAAAGTTATGGTACATATCTACTATTTATTGCAATTTTACTAATTTTTTATATATAAATTTATGCTCCGTGTTAAAAGTATTGGGTTCAGTTGAACCTCGGTGGTTCTATACTGCATCCGCCACTGGGTGTTGGTTGGAGAAGCAGATTCACTATTTAAATTTAATGGGTTCAAACTTGCACTAAACTCATCATACTAGTAAAACTATGTGTTCAAAACTAACATTTTGTTAAGATTTTAATAGGTTTTATGGTTCATATGAACCCATAGGCTCTAGGCTACATCCGCCTATGTTGCTTAATGACTATGTTCTGGGTATGCAGAAATCAGATCATGTTCGTCTGTATTGTGCGGAAGACTAGAATTTAAGGTTGGTACTTGGTAACTAAGCTTCCATAAAAGCAAATGTGACACTGGCTGGCTTCAGAGGTGGACCTATATTGTGAAGGCAGGGGTCACTAGCACCTGAAAAGTTTATATGTATATATTTTTAAAAACCACAGTGATAAATTAATAAAGGCACCCTGCATACAAAGAAAATTTTGGTTGTGCACCCACGAGCCTCAAATCCGGGGGTCGCCTCTAGCTGGCTTGGTTAATAGATGATGGCTCACTGTAGTTGACTTAACATGGTGTTTGAAGTTGAAGATAATTGTCAATATGTTGTTTTGTCATTCTTTATAAAGGGAAAAAGGAAATGAGGCAAGAGATTGAAGCAGAAAACTATTAAGACCAATTTCATATTCTAGTTTATGGGGTAGCATGGAGACAGGATAGGCGACTCTGAGTGCTGAAAATGTGATTTCTGATTTGTGAAAGTAACAACCGTTAGACCTTTAATTTGTATGATGTTTGAAAGATCTTATATTGAACACGTAACTGTAGGAAGCCGTTGTGGGCTATGTTGTGTTGGGTATCCCAAAAGGGACTTGTCCCATACGAATTGGAAAAAAGTGGTTGTTTTTTACTTTATTTACAATAATTATCCTTTGCCAGTCTTACAGATCAAAAAAGGGATTGGGCTTGCATGCCTAAGAAAGTTGGGGCTCAAGCAAAATGGCTTGCTTGTGCTTTTTAATTTGAAATTTTTACATTCTTATGCCATATAGGAAACTTTATTACCCTCAATGTTTAAGGTTTGACTTAATTATACTTAGTATACCAAATTACCAATTCTATACCATAGTGTATTTTATCAACTCATATGTCCAACGAACTAAGACGGAAGGAACAATTTATCTCGGTTTCATTTCCATATCTTTCCCCAAGGTTGTTTGGTGAATAGAGGGGAAGAGTTGAATGACATTTTATCTACATTAGCATGCCGTCATTTGGTTCTTTTTAATCCAAGATAAAGGTGTTAACAAATAAGTTGCCTCAAGTCAGGCTTGACATATCAGATAGACACTGACAAATGCAAACTAGATAATTAGTATCGACATTAGCATCAGAACAACAACCAAGTTCTAGCTATTCCCGTCATAAATTACCCTAATCCCATAGTGAAAATTGTGTACAGGTGTCACGACCCGGATTTCCCACCATCGGGAGTCGTGATGGCGCCTACTGTCGAAGCTAGGCAAGCCAAGCATTTAAACATTTTTTGATAACAACCCTCAATAATAATAATAACGAGTCATTTAAATAAAAGCGAAAGTCTTTAAAACATATATAACTGAAAAACCCAAAGTGCGGAAGTTTAATATTTCTCTACCCAAGACTGGTGTCGCTATCTCACGAACTACTAATGAGTGCTACAAACAAGTCTGAATAGAAATACATAAATGTCTGTCTCGGTACAATGAAAACAAACTGAAAACATGAAAAGGGACTTCGGTCTGCGAACGCCAGCTAGGCTACCTCGTAAGTCCCTGGACTGAATTCAGCTCCCGATCAATATCCTACTGTTGTGGTCCAAAAGCTGCTCCGGTACCGTGATCTGTGCAAAAGAGCACAGAAGTGTAGCATCAGCACAACCGACCCCATGTGATGGTAAGTGCCTGGCCTAACCCCGGCGAAGTAGTGACGAGGCTAGACAGGACCACCAAACAAACTTGTACAGTTCAATACATATATATGCAATAAAAGGAAAGAACACAGGAATTAAATAGTTAAGAGGAAGGGGAGGATACTATGGGGGAGTACAATCCGGAGATAAAGTCAACAATTTAAGTAAGAAATAGGGCAATAACAATAATTAATGAGAGCAGAAAATCAACAGTTGCACGGCATCAACCTTCGTGTTTTTACCCTCATTCTCACCAAAAGCAATCAAATAAAGTGCACGGCATCACCCTTCGTGCTTTCCCTCGCATAACTCTCATATTGTGACACGGAATGATCCTTCGTACAATTATAATTAATTAGAGCACGGAATGTCCCTTCGTGCATAATTAATCAAAACATGGCACGGAATGACCCTTCGTGCAAATATAATCAAAACATGGCACAGAATGACCCTTCGTGCAACTATAATCAAAACATGGCACGGAATGACCCTTCGTGCAAATATAATCAAAACATGGCATGGAATGACCCTCGTGCATTATCACTCTTCCTCACCCAAACAGTAATCACAATCAAATGGGGCGAGGGGATAAACAAATAATAAGAAATGTCCCGGCAAGGGAATTACACAATTAACAGCTAAATCCCCGCAAGGGGGAATAATCAATATACTCAAACCATCCCGGCAAGGGATTAATCATAATACTTTCTATTTCCTTCATTTCTTATCCAATAGTCTTTTTATTGTTCGAGTCAACGCTCCAATGAATTTACAATTCACAATCAATCCTCATACTCTTCACATTTCACAGGATTCATCAATTAACATGGTAAAGTCATAACAATATCGGAATAAGTACAAACAAGGACCCATGGTCATGCTAGACACCGGTGTATAGATACTCGTCACCATGCCTATACACTGTACTCAATATTTAGCAATTAGCAAACAACACCCTAATCCTATTCCCTCAAGCCAAAGTTAGATCAAACACTTACCTCAAATTCTCCAAACTCAACTCAAGCCTCTAATATAGCTTTACCCCGCTAATTCACCACAAAACCGCTCGAATCTAGTCACAAATTACTCGAATATATCAACAAATGTTAATTGAATCAATTTGAATGCATGAAAATGAATTTTCCAAAGTTTTACTCAAAAATTTCCAAAACGCCCCCGGGCCCACGTGGTCAAAACTCGAGGTTCGAACCAAAATCCGGTTACCCATTCCCCCCACGAGTTCATATCTATGATTTCTTTTGAAATCGGACCTCAAATTGAGGTCCAAATCCCCATTTTAAGAAAACCTAGGTTCTACCCAAAATCCTCATTTTCACCCATGAAAAACCTTAATTTTAAGATGAAAACATGATAAATGATGTTGAATATTGAAGAAATTAAGTGAAAATTAACTTACAATTGAATTGGAAAAGGAAGAGTTCTTGAAAAATCGCCAATGGGTGCTTGGGTTTGAGAAATATGAAAACTGGGGCTTAAAATCGTCTAAGTATGAAAAATGCAGGTTGCAGATGTGGGAAATGCGAACCTGGGTTCGCAATTGTGAACCCAGCAGGCTTAGGAAATGCGAGGTTCTAGTTCGCATTTGCGAACTCAGGCTAAAAGGGCGGGTGTCGCATTTGGGACATAATGCATCGCATTTGCGAACACTGGGAAATAAAGGGGACTTCGCATTTGCGAAGGAAATCTCGCAATTGCGAGACTGGGCAGACCTGGGCCTTCTTCGCATTTGCGATGGGCCGTTCGCATTTGTGAACCAGGCTTTGCAATTGCGAAGCCTGCAGGTCTGAAGCACCTGAAGCAAAATCTGTAGTTCCAAAATTTAAAAATGCAACTCGACACCTATCCAAAACTCACACGAGCCCTCGGGGCTCCAACCCAAACATACACACAACCTCAAAAATATCCTACGGACTTACTCGTGTGATCAAATCGCCAAAATAACATCATATACATAGAATCAAGCCTCAAATCGTAAGATTTCTTCCAACTTTTCATTAAACACAAATTTTCTATTTTTAAGTCCGAACACGTCAAATGACGTTCGTTTTCAACCAAACTTTACAGAAAGCGCTTAACACATATTTAAGACTTGTTCCGGGTGTCGGAACCAAAATACGAGCCTGATACCATAGTCTTTTAGTTAATTTTTATTTCCATTTTCCTTAATAATTCCAGAAAAAAAAATTCACAGAAAAATTCTTTTCCTCGGGTTCTAGACCTCGGATTTCGACTTCGGGCACATGCCCGAGTCCCATATTTTTCTACGGACCCTCCGGAACAGTCAAATTACGGGTCCAGGTCCGTTTACCAAAAATATTGACCGAAGTCAACTTTAATCATTTTAAAGGCACATTTTGAAATTTTTCACAGAATTTAACATATAGGGTGTGTTTGGTATGAAGGTAAATGTTTTCCTAGAAAATGTTTTCATGGAAAATGAGTGGTTTTATCACTTATTTTCTCTTGTTTGGTTGGTAATTGGAAAATATTTTCCGGAAAATATTTTCTATTGTTTGGTTAGAGAGTAGAAAATAGTTTTTTTAGGAAAATATTTTTTATGTAATTCTCCTTATCCCTCCCACATCCCCCCACCCCTCCCC
>MU729287.1:35576-59792 GCA_026770625.1 Nicotiana glauca
ACACAATTAGTGCAAAACACTAGCGATTAAAGCACAAACTCAACTAAAGTGCATTAAATTAGAGTGTAATAATCGACTAAAATACGTAATTATAGCCTATCATCAGTTGTTTTCCAAAATTTTCACTCAGATCATTAATAAAATTAAAAAACAATCCAAAATTATATTCACGTCCAAACGCAACTTTAATTTTCAAATACTATTTTCACTTGAATTTTCCCACCTTTTTCGGATTTTTACAACTCTTATGTCTAGACGCCTATGATATATTGATACGATGAATGGATGAAGAGTATTCCATGTTACATGCCTGTCACGACCCTGAACCCAACCCAATCGTGATGGCGCCTCTTGTAAAGACAAGGTCAGCCGACACACTTCCAATTTCACTTTAAGCAATTAAAATAATAACTACGAAGTCTTTAATCAGAAATAAAATCCCAAAATAAGCATTTAACAGTTTAACTTGCGGAAATAAAAAAACACCAACACAGCCCGACATCAGGGTGTCACCAGTCACGAGCATCTAAAACAATACTACAAGTGTGAAAGTCTACTCTACTACTACATATCTGAATTAAAAAAAAACTAAGATAGAGGGAGAATGCATTGGGCTGCGAATCGCCAAGCAGCTACCTAGTAAATCTTCGAAGATCTGCTGGAACTTTCAACCCTCAGTAGCAGGACTTGTAGCGCCCGAATCTGCACACAGGGTTGCAGGGAGTAAAATGAGTACTCTAAGTTATTGAGTAATAAAAATAAATGAAGACTGAGCGATATAAAATCACGTTAAATACAACATTAAGCTATAAGAGGCATAACAAATCAGTAAATATAATTAAGCAGTGAAATCTCATAACACTTTTTTAAAACAGTCAAACAATGTACAAGAAAAATAACTAGAAAAGGTAAACACATAAGAACTGCCCCTCGGGCACAGTAACAACATCATCAGCCCGTCGGGCAATATCACAGAACATGAGAGCACGTGATTTTTGCCGCGCTTAAATTACTCCTATAGAATTCATTAAGATTAGGATTTTTCTTTTAGTATTTGAATTTTTAGGAATTAATTGCATGATTTTGTGTTTTGTTTGCATTTTATGTGCATTTTTAGTTGTCATAGAAAATGAAAAACTTACAAAATAGCATACTGGCATCTAGGACCCAATTCTAGATTTTAGATTAATTAAACATCATTGAAAATAGGAGAAAATAATTAAAAATAGTCCTTTATATTGTTTTACTTTCAATTTTTAATTTTTCCTTAAGTTTCCTTTTTAAACTAGAATTTGTTTAATTTTTTGAAAATTAATTAGTCTCATTTTAGAATTAAATCAGGTTTTGGCTATATTTTAATTTTGTACTTAATAAAATCCAAAATTTTAAAAAAAAAGGAAAAAAGAGAGGAAAACAAACAAAAAAAAATTAAAATAAAGAAGCAAGGGGCCCGCCAGCTTTGGGCCATTTTTCATTTAAATTGGCTAGCCCAAGTTAAAATACCCTAAGTCAGACCAAAATGGCCCATATCCGCCCCCTACCCGGTCAAAACGACCATATCTTTGAAGACCATTAAAACGACGTAGTATAGGAGGGATACTACGTCGTTTTGAGCTAAAGAAGGCCAAATTAAATCTAGGTCATCCGTCCACTCTAATCCAACGGCCCTTGTTCAATCACAGATTTTAAATAAAAGTGTCGAAAACCCTTCAGAAATTCAAAGACAAACGCCCTCTTCCTAGTACCTACTGTCCCTCGCCGGCTCCGCCTTACGCCGCCGCTGGAAATCGCCTCACGGCGGCGGCCGGTCTCCAAACTCGCCCATATTTACACCCTCGAATTCTCTCCCCCTCCTCTTTCCAACGCCCCAAACGTTTTCCTTCAACTCCTATCCTAACTCTTCGAATATCCAAAAACAGTGACGCCGCCCACGGTAGCGCCACCACCAAACGGCCTCAAATTTACACCACATATCCTCCTCTTCCCCCTCTTTATGAATCCATAGCCTATAACCTTCAAACATTACCAGATCTTCTCGAATTTCAGATCGAAGATTGACCCAAAACCCTAAGTTTTCAAAATTCCGGGTTCCTTCGATTTTGGACTGTAATAGTCCTTAATCTTGTGTTTCTCATGGAAACACACGATTAAGGACAGTTTCAGTTCGGGTTTTGCAAAAGCCTGGCCGGAATCCCATTTTGATTAACTAAGATATTTCTTTCATTTTTCTTTTCTTATTTCAATCCTGTTCTTAGTATTTGTTTTAGCCAAAATTAGTAGGTTTTCTTTAGTCATTTTTTCTATTTTATTTTTCTGATTCTGATCTTGCTTAGTCATTATTTAGTCATTTTGTTTTGATTAATCCTGTTTTAGTGAATTTTGATATTAGTTTAACTTTTGTTCGAATATATTTTGATATATGTTTCAATTCAGCGTTTATTTCTCTATTAACATAGGCTTTAATTTCTGTTAATTGGTTTTGCTTTATCAATCCTGTCAGTTAGTATCTGATTTTAGTTATTAGTGTTTGTACTGATCAGTAATTCCTTGGTTGCTATTAGTTAGATTTTATTAATTCAGTTGTTTGGACTTAGCTGAAATTCTCAAATTTGTGATTAGTTATCCATAGTTACTGATAGGGTAATGGGTTGGGGTTAATTGACATGAGGTTGATAATTTCAGGGAAGTTCAGGGGTAATTTAGGTATTTAAAATTGGATAGGAATGCTGTAGTTTAAACTAGAATCTTCTAGGACCTTCTAAAATAGGGCCTTAATTCTAATTTCAGAAACTAAGGGCAGTAATTTGATAAACAAGTCAAAAAATAAAGGTTTAACTAATAAAAATTGAAATAAAAGAGGGGAAAAAAGATGTAAAACAAAATCTAGAAGCTTCCCTGATTTTCTGCCTATAAAAGGCAGTACCCCTGCCTTCTTTACCAAGTTTTTAGCCCCTGAAAATTCCCCAAAAAAAGTTCCAAATCTGAAAGCCTTGAACATCTGAAAATTTAAAATTCAAAAATCAAAATCCAAAAAAAAATTGTTAGTTTGAACATCTGAAAGTTCTTCTCTTAGATTAGATCATTTAGCTCCTCAAAACCAAACAAAAACTCCAAAAAAAATACTACCTCATTCAAGTTTTTGTAGTTTAAATTTGAGTTCCAGCTCTAGATCGAACTCTCAAATTCATAGAAGATTTGGTTTTTTCTTTGCTCGTTGGTGTTTAATCATTCTACTGGTTATTCCTGGGTTGTTGTGGCATTTTTGAGTTGAAAATTGATCCAATTGCCCTGGTTTCAGCTGCTGACTGTTTGTTTCTACTGCTGACTTCTTCGCCTTTTACTTTGCTCCATTTCCAGGTACTTGCTTAATCTCCCACAGCCAAAAGCTAAGGAAACTTGTAACTGAAGTTTTGATTGGAAATAATAGGCTGATTTAAGTGCTTGAAATGCTTACATTTCTGTTTGTTCATATGTACTTTAGATTACTCATGTTAATTTCATATTCAGCTTGCTTATATATACATTAGTTTTTATGTTAGATCATGTAGTAGCAATATTTAGAACTTGATGAACTGGGACTTTGATGTTTGTATAACCGGACTGTTTTCTTCTTAATGTATTAATTGGTTTTTAGTTGTAATACTTTGATTAGTTGGAACTCAAAAAGAAATAGTAATTGGAATTGCAGTATTAGTGTATATATATGGCTTCATGTTTATCGACCTGGATTTCTCCTATTGGTCAGATGATTTGAATATAAAAATCATGTATCTCATTAAGCCTAAAAATGCAACAGTCCACATGATTTGCTTTCAGCTAAGTAGGTAAAGTAGTGTATTTCAGGCCAAGTAGTCATTAGTATATGAAATTAGCTCAAAAGCCTTCTCGATGTCTTCTTCAATTTTAATTCATGTTTTGTATGAATCAGAGTTTAAGCCATGTCATTAGCTCATCAACTGCAGCATTACTTGTTCTAGAATCAGCTAATATAGTAATATAAATTTTAATTCAGTTCAAAATAATACCTGGACTGCCCAGGCCATAATTTTGGGCTTAATTTGACCCGGTCACAAGCTGCCCAGAACGTCATATAGCCCATCTCAGGTTGTTTAAGTCTATTAGGATGAAGGCCGGCATATATACGGGCTTAAAGCCCAGATTATTTGTTTGTTTTATATTGGGTTCGTTGAGGATTTAATTTACTTATCGGAGTTTTGGTTATGAATGGTAGTAAATAAAATTGAATTATAAATTTGGGCCTTTCCGGTTAGGTAGCGAATTTAAATTAAGAGGCTTTACCTCTTGTTTAAGTTCGGACTTGAACTTGAGGCCCGAAATTTATAATGCTAATTAACTAGGCCCTCTTAGAGACAAATTCAATAGAAAATCATAGTTTGCTTTAGAATATCCTTAAAATAAATGAGGCGCGCTACGCCAAATGAAACCCATAAATTGTGTGGCCCTCTTTAAATGCTTATATTAAAATACTTAAAATTCGGGACGTGCCGTTTAGCGAATTTCACGGCCTCCTACAAAGATAATAACACGTTAGTCGCTTTAGGCACGCTTTTTTAAATAATTTTACCTTCCTAAATACAGGTGTGCATTTCATGCAACCCAAATCCAAATCCCAAAACGTCGGATAAAAATACGTCGAGGATCCGGGTGCATTTCATGTGACGTGATCCAAAAATACGTTTTTAAACGACGTTCACTTTCTTAAAAATTTAATTAAAAGCGGTAAATACTTTTAAATTGCACTATAGGATAACATGTATAAAAAATCAGATTTTAGCCATTTATAATAATTTAAGCGACCGTGCTAGAACCACGGGATCTGAGGGTGCCTAACACCTTCCCTCGGGTCAACAGAATTCCTTATTCAGAATTTCTGGTTCGCAGACTCCAACTGGGAAGTCGAAAGTTTTCTCGATTTGGGATCCAAGTTAAATCGGTGACTTGGGACACCAACCAATCCTATCCCAAGTGGCGACTCTAAAAATCAAATAAATAATCACATTTCGAATAATGTCACTTTAAATGGAAAAACTCCCTTATACATTATCCTTCGGGGTAGGTGTGTAAAAAAGGAGGTGTGACAGAACAATATCATCCCTTCGAGCTATATCTCAATCACAATGGGTACCCACGCTCACTAGGGGAGTACAGACTCCCGGGAGGGGACCCTTACGGTCCAAGCGCAATATCAAGTTATCTCGTGGTATCATAAACAGGCTCTCGGCCTCATGTCAATCACAAGCAACCTCATGGCGTACAATCTCAGGCCTTCGGCCTCATTATCATAATCAATATATCATTGTTGCGGCGTGCAACCCGACCCAAAAGTATCCTGACAACACAGGCCCTCAGCCTTACTCGGTCAGAATCTCATAAGTACCTCGGGCAACAGTAAAATATGAAACTCAGCTCAAATATTTTTGAAAATATCATTTAACGTATTTAAAACAGAATAACATAGCTGAGTTTTTAAAATAGTGAAAATATTGTATGACTGAGTACCAGTATGAAATCAAACAGTGAGGATAATATTATTTAAAATCCCCCAAGGGTTCAAACAGTTGGCACGAAGCCCACATATGGCATTTAGCCCAAAATATAATAATATCAAATAATTAACTGTCAAATACGCAGTAAATAGTCATTCGGGATGGACTAAGTCACAATCTCCAACGGTGCACGACCCACGTTCGTCATCTAGCGTGTGTCTCACCTCAACATAGCCGAACGCTGTGAAATTTCGGGGTATCATAACCTCAGGATAGCATTTAAAATCACTACTCACTTCATCCCAGCCCGAAGTTTAGATCGCAATGCCCTTGCCCTTCGAATCGATCTCCGGATGCTCCGAATCTACCCAAATCAGAACATAACCATTAATTTATGTTAAAGGGACGAAGCCCACTCGAAAATAATCAAAAAACTTCACAATTTTCGAAATTATCAAAACCCGACCCCCGATCCCACGTCTCGGAATTCAATAAAATTAACATCATTAGATTTCTTATCTCCCCATGAGTTCATACATATAAAAAGTTCTAAAATCCGACCACAAATAGTCTTCCGAATCCTCAATCAACAGCCTAGGTTTCTAAGCCCTAGTTTCTCAAATTTTACCTTTAATTACAGCTCTAATCTATGCATTAATACCATAGAATCGAGTTTTTAAGTCCAAAATTATTACCTCAATGAGTTCTCTTTGAATTCTCTCTTCAAAATCGCCCAAAGCTCTCAAATTCGCGTTAAAAGTGAGAAAACCCTCTGAAAATCGCGAAGGAAATAACTTATATGTTTAGTCCAGTCATTTCCGCATCTGCGGTCATTTCACCACATATGCGGTACCGCTTCTGCAGTCAAGACCACTGCATCTGCGGTCCTCACTTAATTTCGCATTTCCCACATCTGCGATCCTATATCCGCACATGCGCCATCGCAGATGCGATCCTCCAACCGCATCTGCGGTTTCTGCCTCCCTAGCTCCTTTCCGCTTCTGCGGCTCCTTCCTCGCATATGCGCCCTCGCACCTGCGGTTCCCTTTCCGCAGGTGCGGAATACCAGAAGCAGGAAAAAAAATTGCAGCTTCATAAAATCTCAAACTCTCCGTCAACCATCCAAAATCACCCCGAGGCCCCCGGGACCTCAACCAAAAATACAAACACATCCCGTAACCTCATTCAAACTTGTACCAATCTTCAAAACACCTCAAAAACCATCAAAACCACCAAAACGCATCAAATTCAAGCCTAAGGTTCTTAAATCTTCCGCATTCAGCTTTTGATCAAAAAGTATACTAAACCACGTCCGAATGACCTAAAATTTCGCACACACATCCCAAATGTCATAACAAAGTTACTGCAACTTCCGAAATTCCATTCCGACCCCTATATCAAAATCTCACCTATCAACCGGACAATGTCAAAAACTCAATTTCGCCAATTCAAGCCTAATTCTACTCCGGACCTCTAAAATACATTCCGATCACACTCCTAAGTCCCAAATCATCTTCCGAAGCTATCCGAACCATCGAAACTTACATCCGAGCCCTCTAACACATAAGTCAACATCCAGTTGACTTTTCCAACTTAAGCTTCTAAAAGAGACTAAGTGTCTCAAACTTTCTCAAAACTTTTCCGAACCCGAGTCAGCCAACCCGATCACATATAAAATCGATAATTAAAGTAAATAGAAACAGAAATGGGGAAAACAGCGGTAACTCATGAGACGACCGGCCAGGTTGTCACAATGCCAAATATATTGTTTGGGCTTTCGAAAAATATTGTTACTTCCGTGTTGGATTCTTATGCACTATTTTGAAGGATCAAACAAGCATCTGACAATATTTTTAAAGGATCTCAAGAACATAGTTATCTGATCAATATTATCAATATTGTTTCTAAGTCTTATTTGTTGATCAATATTGTTTTTAAGTCCATAGTTGAAGCACAAAACAGAAAGGGAAAGTAAAATCTCTGACGAAGCAATGAGT
The DNA here is from genome assembly GCA_026770625.1 of Nicotiana glauca. Classification (NCBI taxonomy): domain Eukaryota; kingdom Viridiplantae; phylum Streptophyta; class Magnoliopsida; order Solanales; family Solanaceae; genus Nicotiana; species Nicotiana glauca. Next base: position 43,081 of record MU729287.1, read on the forward strand.
CGGTTGTTCGGTGCATCTAAAAGGATAACAATAAAAAAGGAGTAGTGGACAATCATTAACTTATACGAAACCATCATCTTTTTGGCGTAAAAGAATTTAGAATATGCTCATATTCCCCGTGAACTGAATCTGAACCATCAAATTTTCCTTTTAAAGGTTGAAAGCATACTGACAAATTAAAAACTGCAGCTTCAGCACAAACTAATGCCATCTCAAATTTGTAAGCAATATATTCCAATTTATTTGACAAGTAAATACAATTACAGAAATGGAACATTTTTTTTAACAGTAAATATAATTGAAAGGTCACAATATTAAATACAAATACAATTGAACGCACCCAATCTTTACATTTCGTCCACCACACACCAATCTCCATCTTCTTCAACCTTTTCCCACACAAATCCCACCTCACAGAAACTCATTCTTTCTTCTTCATCATCAATTTCCTCAATCTCAACACCAGGTGTTGACCAATTGGAGTCAACTACCAATTCTGATCCAATTTGCTCGTTAAAATAACCTTCAACAGGGGCATCATAGTAAATTCCTTGATCATCATCATGATCCATGTAATAAGAATAATCACTATCCAAATGATCCATTAATCCAGTAGCCGAAAACCCAGAAAAATTCAACCCAGGTCTGGAATCAACAACTCTCCAAGTAATCAACCTATAGTTCGAAACAACGTCGCCACGTCCCTTTAATTTTTGAGTTCCTTTAGTTTTGTCCTTCGATTTTCCAGCTGGGTGAATATGGCAGCTGTTGCACCTTGGCCTACCGCACTTGCCTGTGAACTTGGAATGGTTACAGGGCTTAGTTGAAACCTTTGTGAAAAGTCCAGCGGTTGGTGGTGAATTGGACTTGTTGATGTACCTGGGCTCGGGTTTTGGGTTCCAAGGGGAAGGTAAAATTGGGTAAGTACGAACCATACCGTGTTGGCGACCTTCTCTCTTCATTTTTGGTTGAGTTTTTTGTGAGCTTAAAAATGGTTGAATTGGTTGTAGAAATGGTGATGGATTCGGTTTATATATAGGAAGAGTAGAGAGTTTTGGAGGTGGAAGAGGTGGGAAAACTTGGGAAGCAAGGTGTTTTAATTAGTCAATTTAGGCATATGCTTTTCCTTTTTTGGGTGCGTGTCTTCCAAGCCTAATTCAAAATTCCCAACAACAGCTCGCATCTCATTTAACTAGATGGGTCCAATTAAGATAGCAGGAATACTTATTCTTATTTTGATCGTTTAAATAAGAGAATTAATTAATCTTGATAACTTTTGTATTGATATTGGGCATACATTGTAACAAGTCAAACATAAATAACATTTGCACACTAATTGCTTCATACTATATAGCGCATACATTTAGGAAAAAAATTATGTAAGTTGTACAAAATTTAACAAAACATCGATTCAATGGGTGTTGTGTGCTCGCAAAATGACATGAGAGTAATCTTTCTACATATATACAATCTACATAATGACAAGATAAGATGTGTTCCCTATACTGTAATTTTTTTTTTAGTTTGCAATAAAACTATTGGCACCTGAAGAAATTATATGTTAATACTATAATTGGCAAGCATATTCTTTGTTACAGGCTCTTCATGCCGCATCTAACACAATTCACCTATAAATATTCTATCTCGGATACTGAACTTCCAACAAAAATAGTAATATATTTAGTGATAATTTCTAATATCAATGTGAATACTTCATCCTCAAGACCAAAGACCAAAACCTTCTGCTACCGCTACAATCTCAATCTCAATATCATTGTTGTGTCCCTGACAAAGAGACCCATGTTAGCTGCTTTCAAATTTGATTTTTTAGTAAAAAGATGTTCATATTAAATATTGCTAACTAATGACATGTGATAGAAAGACCACACTATAGCTCTGCTGCAATAGCAAGTAAGAATAGAACCATACAGTTAATATAAGAAAATTCCAGTTCACAAACTACAAAGGCATAAGTAGGTAAAAAATGATAAGAACTTCCTTAGGTACTGCACTTGGAATTCTTGTTAATTAATCTTTTGCAGCTTGCCTGAAGATAATAACCATGAAACTTAATACTATAATACACACCTTGAATTGTTAGCTTAGCTTGAACCCCACTTCTAACAAGAATAACCAAAATATATAACGGAGGTCTAGTAATGATCACCCACTTCATTTGTTCAAAATTACTCAAATCACATTTTAATTAAGAAAAAGCAATCATTTTATATATTTATTTACCTGGTAAACTAATACCAACCAAACTACTTCACCCACTTCTCTTTTTCATTTCCAACTCAAAGAAACCAAAGAAATAATTCAGCATGATACTAATTATAGTAGCATTTGTTTCTCTTGTTTTATTGCATATTCAAGAAACAACATAAACAAATCACAACATGCAACCATTTTTTATTCGACAAAAAGTTAGTGTTTTCATCTCTGTGTATGAGCAAATGCAATTCAATTACACAAAGTAATGATATCTGAGGATGAAAATCTTAAAATTCTATTGAGAGACCTGATATTTTTTGTTCATATAGACCAAACACTTGTTTTCATCATTGCTCACCTAAGAATTCAGAATGAACCAGCAAGAAAAATCAGCAAGTAAACAATTGAATGATCTTTAGCTGGAAAACCTTCTCTTGTTAGTCGTAGCAATTCACCCACAAAAGGAGAATCATTTCATCCATCTCCACAGGGAAAGCACCAGACTTCCATCATACTTTTGTCACATTAATCTACAGATGCATTCCTTATTTCTTCTTTTGGAATCTTGTAACCACAGCTTTGAGAGAAGAGTAGTTTCTTCTCTAGAAGCTTTTCAGTAATAAAAAATGGCTATTGTTAATAAACATGGTTTTCAACAAGTCAAATTCACTTAAAATAAAAAATAGATAACTATGTAGCTGTCGCAGTTGCAGCTATGAGTTTGATAATACTACTGGCACTATTTATGTTGCAGAACAATATTTTCCTAAAAAGACATCAGTTTCAACATTGGAGCCAATCCACTAGACTATTCCAAACTAATTCAACTTGTAAATACAGATATTAACAAGTTCTCTTATTTTATTTAGCTTGTCAAGATACAACGTCCAAAATAGACTTTTAGGCAAAAATTAAAATCACATATCCTTAATATATCATATATCAGTTGGAATTTCTGCAGTTTTTCTTCCATCATGTGTAAGTATTTCTTTAGTAAAAAAAATTCTTTTGATTTAACAACTCCACGATGAGTGTGAGATTTGAAATCTAAGTAGCATTTGAGTCCTTAAAACGGAACATAAAAAACCTGAAACCACAGAAATAGAAAACTAAAATTTAAATTAATGAAACCAAACAGAGATCTACACTCATGATGTTTTATCAATTTTCCTTCTATATCTGAAAAAATCGATGCTTTCAAAGCTTTTATTATTTGGTTCGTCGCAATGAAGTTTTAAACAAGAGAATCATATTGTGCACGTTTGTAAGCTCACAACCTTTTACACGGTCTCTTTTACATGGTCTCTTCATGCTGATTTTGCCGATGATAGCTAATATATGTTAGTATATTAAAGGTGTAAGTTGATAGGAATAATGCTTCCTCCATCTTTTTCGGTTAAACTATAAAGATTCAAGAACTAATCACAAATTTGTCACCTTTGTGATATTAAAAATTCCATACTCTTCGTTGATTATACATTGACAACCAATTAAGTGCATTATGTAACTCCTGAAAATATTTTCGTAGTTGAAACAATAAAATAAAGGAAGTAAAAACAAGAAGTTGCCTTTTCGGATCATGGATCAATTTCAAAACTCATTCAACAGGAGGTTTACAAGTGAGATTATAGTGGGTTGTTGTTGTTGTTGTATTCAACAGGAGGTTTACAAGAAAAATCAAAAGAGAAACAACAGAAAACATGGAGCTTGACGATGGAAAGGATAGGAACATAAGAGCGTTTGCTTCGATCTATGCAGATACTAAATAAGCAGTAGTGGCAAGCGCACAAATTTATCCCAAATTGTAAAACACATAGTTGTATTCGAAATCTAATTGCTCCTTAATTCGTTAAACCACCTATGTCAAGAGCACAATGCCTCATCAATTCCAGCACATTGAGTCAAATTTCGAGCATCTATATCATTTCCTTAATGAGAAAAAGTAGTCCAAAAGGCTTGAACAATTCCCTTCGCATGAGTCTAAGCATAAGTAGTGAAAAAAATTGACAAAATTAAACTTAAAAGTAACCATAGAAAATTGGCAGATACCTCGTCTACTCACCTCTGATTTCAACTATGGGTAAGAAGATGCTAACCACTGGGATACTGTTGGGCCAAAGCAAAAATTAGAAGAGGATAGGACCAAGCAAATCAAAGGCAACAAGAAACCTCTCACAGAGGATACGAAGGATAAGGAAAGGTTAGAGAGAAAGGTCAATACGAATGGAGTACTGCTAGAAGATTGCTGCTCGAACTCACCAACAATGACAGATCTGCAGTTGATTGAACAAAGTAATGGTGAAAGAAAGCTATACGGACTATTCTAGATGAGTTGTGTACACGGGTGTCACCAAAACAATAAAAATTTAACTAAAATCAGTTTTGAATAACATCTATCAGTAAAAATTCACATGCACAAATTTTTTCAAATAGTTCTTCGACTTAATTTGTCACGACCCATTTTCCATAATAGGTCATGATGGCGCCCGACACCATTTGTCAGGCCAGCCAACATGGAAGAATAATTAAATCCCAATTTACCCTTACTAAAAACCCTTATGATAGAAATTTTTCCAAATTAAAGTCATGAACCAGCAGGGATCAATAAAATGAAAAGACAGTTATACAACCAAAAATAACGTCTACCACTGTGTGTGCCAGAACCTGGTGTCACAAGCTACGAGCAACTAGTAGAATATACATAACATGAATAATACCCTATCCTACTGTCTGAATCAGGATACAAAGAAACAACAAAATACAAGGAACACTTCTTCGGCTACGGATCGGCAAGAAGGGAGTGCAGCTCACCGTAGAAGTCCCAGATGCGTTTACTGATATGCACCAGAGTGATAACCGGATCCACCTGCCTCAAATCCTGTACATTTAAGTACAAAAGTGTAGCATGAGTACATAAACATGTACCCAGTAAGTATCCCGTCTAATCTCGAAGAAGTAAAGACGATAGGTCGACGCGATACTTACTAAAGTCAATTAACATATATATGTACGTATGATGTATTCAAAACATGAGATTTACAAGTATCAACAGTTTACAGCAGGTGGTATAAGTCAAGAATCTTATAGCATCAGATTTATAGTTCATCATATGAGATAATGGCAACACAAGCATGTATAAGCTTTTCCACAATTAACATGCGCAAATAATACCGAGGTGACGGCCCGAACCAACAGAAATAAACTGTGCACTTGCCGAGGGTCGACGGCGCGCCTATAGATGCATCTATTCATACCGAGGCGATCAGCCCGATCCACAAATAAGGACAAAATATCAAGTTCACACACATGACACATAAATGGTCAAAATACCAATTCAAATTCACCTAACTATAGAAATATGCTCATATCCCCTTTTTAAGTCTCTAGTACATACTAGGTGTTCATATCAACAATTTAACACAAGAGATATATTTAATAGGCATGTTGTAGGTACCTGGACATTTAACATTGTAGTAGCTACGCACGGGCTCTCATCACCTAACGCGTGCGTAGTCCCCGCATATAGCAACAAACACTCAAACATAGATCCTAAGGGGACAATTTCCTCTTACGAGGTTAGAAAGGAGACTCACCTCGCTTCGAAGCGTACTTCCGATATCAAGAATAAGCCCAACCCTCAATTTGTAGCCAAACGAACACCAACTAATTAAAATAAGCAAGAACTAGTCAATAAGAGCTTACGAGATCAAATTCTAGTTATTTAAACAATTTTCTAACCATAAATACGAGTTTCCTAAATCCCGACCCCGGGCCCACGTGCCCGGGTTTCAATATTCTTTTCGAAGAAAGTTGTTCTCTATCACCTAAGGATCACAAATATATGATTTCTAGTTCATTTCATAGCAAATTATAGGATAAAATCTTAGTTTTGGTTAAACCCTAGGTCTAACTCTAATCTCTTGAATTTTACCTAATTTTTAGTGTTAAATCTACCTAATGTTTATGTATTTAAACTAAAAGTGAGTGGGGATTACTTACCTTGCAATGATGTGTGGAAACTCCCCCTTTGGAATCACCAAAATCACCTAAGTGTTGATGGAAATATGCAAGAAATGAGCTTCTGTCCCTAGCGATTTCCGCTTCTGCGGAAAATGGCCGCTTATGCGGCTTCTTGGCAACTGGGGCTCGACCGCTTCTGCGGTAAGGGGGCCGCATAGGCGGAATCGCTTATGCCGTCCCAGGGCCGCTTCTGCAAAATAGGGGAACTGAGCCGGACCATTTTCGCGGTCGAGGGGTCGCAGGAGCGGGACCGCTTCTGCGGTTTCCCAGGACTTGATCCTTTCCGCTTCCGCGATGAGGCGACCGCAGAAGCGGTTATGACAGAAGCAGCAGATGGAGTTTTTCCTAAGTTTTCAACTTCACTCGAACCTCGACCACCCGAGCCCCGCCCGAACATACCGACAAGTCTGAAATCACGAGGCGGACCTACTCGAACCCTCGAAACACTCAAAACAACGCTAAATCGAGGAATCAACCCCCAAACCAAATGAATCAATTCATTGAACTTCAAGTTCTTAATTCTCTTTCAACGGGTCAAAATGCCCTTAAACTACTCGGATTGACACCAAATTTTACGGGTAGGTCTTAACTGATATTTCGGACTTGTGCCAACTTTCAGAATCGAAATCCGAACCCGATACCTATAAAAACAATGATTTCTTAGTTTATTTAATTCTTTGAAACTTAAACTTAACAATTTTACATAAAAATTCATTACTCGGGCCAAGGACCTCGGAACTCAATTCCGAGCATACGCCCAGGTCCCATATTTTCCTGCAGACCCTTAGAAATTGCCAAAATTATGATTCCGTGTATGTTTTCCCAAAATATTGAGCTAAGTCAAACTTGGCCTTTTTAAAGGAACTTAAAAAAGCAACTAGGCTTAATCTCGCTCAGAACTCTTCTAACTTCCGAACCACCCGTCCCCGCAAGTCGTAATTTAGCCAAAGCAAGTGCGGAAAGTATTATTTAAGGGAACGGGGTTCGAAAATGCAAAACGACCAGTCGGGTCGTTACATTCTCCACCTCTTAAACAAACGTTCATCCTCGAACGAACATAAAAAAGTACCTGGGCTGCTGAATAAGTGGGGATATCGACTCTGCATGTCCTCCTCGGACTCCCAGGTTGCCTCCTCGACCGGTTGGCCCCTCCACTGGACTCTTACTACAGAAATCCTCTTGGACATCAACTGGTGGTCCTGTCTATCAACAATGGCAACTGCCTCCTCCTCGTAACCCAAGCTCTCATCTAACCAAATGGTACTGAAATCCAACACATGCGAATAGTTGGCATGATACTTCCGGATCATCGATACATGGAAGACTGGATGAACTCTTGATAAACTGGGAGGTAAAGCAAGCTCATAGGAAACCTCCCCAACTTGCCTCAACACCTCAAAGGGGCAAATAAACCTTGGGCTCAACTTGCCCTTCTTTCCGAATCTCATAATGCCCTTCATGGGCGAAACCTTCAAGCGAACCCTCTCGCCAACCATAAATGATACATCAATCGCCTTCTGATCCGCGTAACTCTTCTTCCTGGACTGAGTTGTGCGGAGTCTCTCCTGAATCAACTTTACCTTATCCCAGGCATCCTGAACCAAGTCTGTACCAAGCAACCTAGCCTCACCAGGCTCAAACCACCCGATCGGAGAACGACAACGCCGACCATATAATGCCTCATACGGAGCCGTATCTATGCTAGACTGATAGTTGTTATTATATGCAAACTCCGCCAAGGGTAAGAACTGATCCCACTACCCCCCAAAGTCAATCACGCATGCTCTAAGCATATCCTCTAAAATCTAAACTGTCCGCTCCGATTGCCCGTCGGTCTGAGGATGGAATTCCGTGCTAAGCTCCACGCGGCTCCCCAACTCACTCTGAACAGCTCTACCGAAATGGGAAGTGAACTGAGGGCCTCTGTCTGATATGATGGAGACCGGTACACCGTGCAACCTCACTATCTCCCGAATGCAAATCTGAGCATACCTCTCTGCCGTATAAGTAGTCGCCACTGGAATGAAATGGGCGAACTTGGTTAATCTATCCATAATAACCCACACTGAATCAACCTTCCGCTGAGTCCGCGGCAACCCAACCACGAAATCCATAGTGATGCATTCCCACTTCCATTCCGGAATGGGCATCCACTATAGTAGGCCACCTGGCCTCTGGTGCTCATGCTTGATCTGCTGGCAATTCAAACATTTAGCCGCATACTCCGCAATGTCCTTCTTTGTCCTCCACCACCAGTAATGCTGCCTCAAGTCACGATACATCTTCGTGGCACCTGGATAAATGGAGTACCTTGAACTATGGGCCTCATCTAGAATCATCTCTCCCAAGCCATCAACATCAGGAACACACACACGGCCCTGAAGCCGTAACACACCATCCTTGCCAATAGAAATCTCCTTGGCACCTCCCTGAAGTACCGTCTCTATGAGAACTGCCAAATGTGGATAATCGAGCTATCGAGCCTTAATCTCCCCCAACAACGAAGACTGAGCAACCATACATACTAGGACCCGACTGGGCTCTGAAATATCCAATCTCACAAGTCTGCTAGCTAAAGACTGAACGTCCAAAGCTAATGGTCTCATCTCAGCAGGAATAAATGCCAAGCTACCCATACTCTCTGCCTTCCTACTCAAGGCATCCGCAACCACATTTGCCGTGCCTGGATGATAAAGAATGGTAATGTCATAATCCTTTAGTAGCTCAAGCCACTTGCGCTACCTTAAATTAAGATCCCTCTGCTTGAACAAATGGTGCAGGCTGCGATGGTCTGTATAAACCTCACATGACACTCCATATAAATAATGCCTCCATATCTTAAGAGCATGAACAATCGGCGCCAACTCTAGATCGTGCACAAGGTAATTTTTCTTATGAACCTTCAGCTGATGTGAAACATATGCAATAACTCACCCCTCCTGCATCAACACGCATCCCAAGCTGACACGAGAAGCGTCGCAATACACTGTATATATCCCTGAACCGGAAGGCAATACAAGAACTGGTTCCGTGGTTAAAGCCGTCTTGAGCTTCTGGAAGCTCTCCTCACAATCATCGGACCAACAGAACGGGGCACCCTTTTGGGTCAATCTGGTCAGAGGTGATGCAATCGATGAAAAGCCCTGCACAAATCGCCGGTAATAGCCTGCCAACCCCAAGAAGCTCCTGATCTCGGTCACTGAGGTAGGACATGGCCAACTCTGAACTGCCTCAATCTTCTTGGGATCCACCTTAATACCCTATCCTGACACTATATGCCCCAAGAATGCTATTGACTCTAGCCAAAACTAACACTTGTATAACTTAGCATAAAGCTTCTTCTCTCGCAAGGTCTGAAGCACCACTCTCAAATGCTGCTCGTGCTCCCCCAGGCTACGCGAGTATATCAAAATGTCGTCAATGAAGACGATAACAAATGAGTCAATATAAGGTCTGAACACCCTGTTCATCAAATCCATAAATGCCGCTGGAGCATTAGTCAAGTCAAATGACATCACCAGGAACTCATAGTGGCCATATCTAATCCTGAATGTAGTCTTCGGAACATCTCAATCCCCGAATCTTCAGCTGATGATACCCTGACCTCAGGTCAATCTTAGAGAACACTCTAGCACCATGCAGCTGGTCAAACAAATCATCAATACGGGGTAATGGATGCTTGTTCTTGATAGTGACTTTGTTCAACTGGCGGTAATCAATGCACATCCACATAGTCCCATCCTTCTTCTTCACGAATAGCACTGGTGCACCCCAAGGTGATACACTGGGCCTAACAAACCCCTTTGCTAACAACTCCTCCAACTGCTCTTTCAGCTCCTTTAGCTACCTAGGAGCCATACAGTACGGTGGAATAGATATAGGTTGAGTGCCTGGAGCCAAATCAATACAGAAATCAATATCACGGTCCAGAGGCATGCCATGAAGATCAGAAGGAAAAACATCGGCGAACTCTCGAACTACTGGCACTAAATCAATCGTCAGAGACTCTGCGGTGGTGTCTCGTACATAATCTAGATAAGCCGAGCACCCCTTCTCCACCATGCGCTAAGCCTTTAGGAAAGAAATGACCCTGCTAGGCGTATCAACTGTGGAGCCCTTCCACTCCAATCTCGGCAACCATGGCATCACTAGAGAAACGGCCTTGGCGTGGCAATCTAGAACAGCGTGATATGGAGATAACCAATCCATGCCCAGGATCACCTTAAAATCGATCATATCGAGCAACAGAAGATCTGCTCTAGTCTCAAAACCACAGAAAGTAACCACACAATACCGGTAGACCCGGTTCACAACCACAGAATCGCCCACAGGAGTGGACACATAAACAGAAGCACCCAAAGGCTCAGGAGAAATAGCCAGGAAACAAGCAAACAGAGATGATACATAAGAATAAGTGGAACCTGGATCAAATAATACCGATGCATCTCTACCGCTGATGGAGATAGTACCTGTGATGACGGCATCTGAGTCTAACGCATCCGGTCTGGTTGGAAAAGTATAGAATCTGGCTGGAGCACCGACTGTCTGGCCTCTACCTGTTTGAGGAGTAGCTGGCTGACCTCTCCCTGTCTGGCCTCCACCTCTGGATCGGCCTCTACCACTCTGCCCTCCACCTCTAGTTGGTTGGGTCGCTGGTGCTGGATTCGTGGGCTGCTGCCCCTGCTGCACTGCCTTGCCCCTAAGCCTGGGGAAGGATCTCCTCATGTGGCCTGTGTCACCGCACTCAAAACAATATGGTGCGGTGACCTTCTGCCCCGATGACTGTCCTTGATGTGACTCGTAGATCCCGTGGGAGGAGCCTAGATAGCCGGTGGACGATATGAAGTCTCCGACATAGCACTGAAGTAGGGACCGGAAGAACCTTGAGGACCTGAATACCCGCTGGAAGAACCCTGAATAGCTGGCGGGCAGTAGGAACTCTCAAGCATGACACTGAAATAGGGATGTGCTGGAGTACCCCGGGCGAGAGGTGGTGGTGCTGAAGATGGGGGCCTACTAGGCTGACCCCTCCCATACTGACCTCTGCCCCTAGCTGGGGCACCTCTGAACTCTCCAAAGAATCTGGCTCTCTTATCCTGCTGCATCTGCTCCCTACCCCTCTGACGATACCCCTCAATCCTGCGAGCAATCTCGAGTACAAGCTGGTACTCTTACCCATCTCCACCTCTCGGGCCATACCCGATCGAATACTGGGCTGCAACCCGGCGACAAACCTCCGCACTCTCTCTGCATCTGTAGGGAGTATCATAAGTGCATGGCGAGATAACTCAGAAAACCTCGTCTCATAGTCGGTCACAGACATCTGACCCTGCTCAAGGTGCTCAAACTGATACCGCAGCTCTTCCCTCTCAGAGGGCGGAATATACCTGTCCATGAACAATTGTACGAACGGACCCCAAGTGATGGGAGGAGAACCGGTGGGCCTACCAAGAACATAGGACTGCCACCATCTACGGGCCCTGCTCTCAAGCTAAAAATTAGTGAAGTCGACTCCATGCGACTCCAATATCCTCATAGCATGCAGTCTGTCCCTGCACCTGTCGATGAAATCCTGAGCGTCCTCATGATGCTCACCTCCGAAGACTGGGGGGTGAAGTCTGGTCCATCTATCTAGTAACTTCTGTGGATCGAACTCCACAGCTGGCCTTGGCTGGGGTACCGCTGCAGCAACTGGCTGAACCCTCTCTGCGGGTAGTGCACCCGGTGTCTGATATACCGCAACTGCATGAACTGGAGCCTGAGCAATAGGGGTCTATGCTCCCCCTCCTGCCTGCGAAGCAGCTGGGTCTGCTGGAAATAAACCAGCCTGAGTCATGGTGTCCATGAACCGAAGCATACGACCCATGACCTCCTGAAATCCCGGCGCAGTCATGAAATCTGCCGGAGTAGGCACAGCTGCGGGCGCCTCGCCCTGCTCTTCAATAGTGGGATCCCTCGCATGGTCTGCTGGTGGTGCAACTGGAATAGTTCTGGGATGACCTCGTCCCCTACCACAGGCCGGTGCCCTCCCCTGGCCTCTACCTCGGCCTCTGGCAATGGGGGGAGCAGCTCCTCCCGGGTCCGAAACGTCGGCGGTACGAGTCCTCACCATCTGTGAGAGAATAGAAGAGGAAATTTAGTATACTAACCACTGCACGATGGAAATGAATAAAGAGTAGTCTTTCCTAACATCCTATAGCCCCTCGAAGATAAATACAGACGTCTCCGTACCGATCTACAAGACCCTATTAGGTTTTCCCGTAACTTGTGAGACCTACGTGAACCTAGTGCTCTGATACCATGTTGTCACGACCCATTTTCCACGCCCGACACCATTTGTTAGGCCAGCCAACGCGGAAGAATAATTAAATCCTAATTTACCCATACTAAAAACCCTTATGATAGAAGTTTTCCCAAATTAAAGTCATGAACCAACAGGGATTAATAAAATGAAAAGACAGTTATACAACCCAAAATAACGTCTACCACTATGTGTGCCAGAACTTGGTGTCACAAGCTACGGGCAACTAGTAGAATATACATACCATGAATAATACCCTATCCTCCTGTCTGAATCAGGATAGACAGAAACAACAAAATACAAGGAAGACTTCTTTGGCTGCGGATCGACAAGAAGGGAGTGAAGCTCACCGTAGAAGTCCCAGATGCGCTCACTGATATGCACCAGAGTGATGACCGGATCCACCTGCCTCAAATCCTGTACATTTAAGTACAGAAGTGTAGCATGAGTACATAAACAACATGTACCCAGTAAGTATCCCGTCTAATCTCGAAGAAGTAGAGACGAGAGGTCGACTCGATACTTACTAAGGTCAATTAACATATATATGTACGTATGATGTATTCAAAACATAGGATTTACAAGTATCAACAGTTTACAACAGGTGGTATAAGTCAAGAGTCTTACAACATCAAATTTATAGTTCATCATATTAGATAATGGGAACACAAGCATGTATAAGCTTTTCCACAATTAACATGCGCACATAATATCGAGGCGACGACCCGAACCAACAGAAATAAACTGTGCACTTGCCGAGGTTCGACGGTGCGCCTATAGATGCATCTATTCATACTGAGGTGATCGGCCCAATCCACAAATAAGGACAAAATATCAAGTTTACACATATGACACATAAATGGTCAAAATACCAATTCAAATTAAATTAACTATAGAAATATGCTCATATCCCGTTTTTAAGTCTCTAGTACACACTAGGTGTTCATATCAATAATTTAACATAAGAGATATATTTAATAGGCATGTTGTAGGTCCTAAGCTACCTGAACATTTAACATTGTAGTATCTACGCACGGGCTCTCGTCACCTAACGCGTGCGTAGTCCCCGCATATAGCAACATACACTAAAACATAGATCCTAATGGGACAATTCCCTCTTATGAGGTTAGAAAGGAGACTCACCTTGCTCCAAAGCGCACTTCCGATATCAAGAATAAGCCCAACCCTCAATTTGTAGCCAAACGAGCACAAACTAATTAAAATAAGCAAGAACTAGTCAATAAGAGCTTACAAGGTCGAATTCTAGTTATTTAAACAATTTCCTAACCATAAATACGAGTTTCCTAAATCCCGACCCCGGGCCCACGTGCCCGGGTTCCAATATTCTTTTTGAAGGAAGTTGTTCTCTATCACCTAAAGATCACAAATATATGATTTCTAGTTCATTTCTTAGCAAATTATAGGATAAAATCTTAGTTTTGTTTAAACCCAGGGTCTAACTCTAATCTCTTGAATTTTACCTAATTTTTAGTGTTAAATCTACCTAATGTTTATGTATTTAAACTAAAAGTGAGTGGGGATTACTTACCTTGCAATGATGTGTGGAAACTCCCCCTTTGGAATCACCAAAATCGCCTAAGTGTTGATGGAAATATGGAAGAAATTTGCTTGAGATCGTATTAAATGAGCTTCTGTCCTCAGCGATTTCAGCTTCTGCGGAAGAAAGCCTGCTTCTGTGGGTTTCGCTTCTGCAGAAAATGGCCGCTTATGCGGCTTCTCGGCAACTGGGGCTCGACCGCTTCTGCGGTAAGGGGGCCGCATGCGGTCCTAGGGCCGCTTCTGCGAAATAGGGGAACTGAGCCGGACCGCTTCCGCGGTCTAGGGGTCGCAGGAGAGGGACCGCTTCTGCGGTACCTGGGCCACTTCTGCGGTTTCCCAGGACTTGATCCTTTCCGCTTCCGCGATGAGGCGACCACTTCTGCGGTCTAAGAGCCGCAGAAGCGGTTATGACAGAAGCAGCAGATGGAGTTTTTCCTAAGTTTTCAACTTCACTCGAACATCGACCATTTGACGCTCGGGGCTCCCGAGCCCCGTCTGAACATACCGTCAAGTCTAAAATCACGAGATGGACCTACTCGAACCCTCGAAACACTCAAAACAATGCTAAATTGAGGAATCAACCCTCAAAACCAAATGAATCAATTCATTGAACTTTAAGTTCTTAATTCTCCTTCAACGGGTCAAAATGCCCTTAAACTACTCGGATTGATACCAAATTTTACGGGTAGGTCTTAACTGATATTTCGGACTTGTATCAAATTTTGGAATCAAAATCCGAACCCGATACCTTTGAAAATAATGATTTCTTAGTTTATTTAATTCTTTAAAACTTAAACTTAACAATTTTACATAAAAGTTCATTACTCGGGCTAGGGGCCTCAGAATTCGATTCCGGGCATACGCCTAGGTCCCATATTTTCCTGCGGACCGTCATAAATTGCCAAATCATGATTCCGGGCCCGTTTTCCTAAAATGTTAACCAAAGTCAAACTTGGCCTTTTTAAAGGAACTTAAAGAAGCAACTAGGCTTAATCTCATTCAGAACTCTTCTAACTTTTGAACCACCCGTCCCCGCAAGTCATAATTTAGCTAAAACAAGTGCGAAAAGTATAATTTAAGGGAACGGGGTTCGAAAATATAAAACGACCAGTCGGATCGTTACATAATTCATCCAATTTATGTTAATCTCGACCCATACACCAATTTTAGTGCTTTATTAAAATTGGGTTATCATGAGTTTCAATCTTTATTTCCCTCGGATATGGAAAGTGAGGGGTGTGTGAAGAGTTATGAAGAACCTGGAAACATACTTGTGATTCACAATTCATGAAAATATAACATATGTAAAGAATGTAAAGAAACGGAAGAACAACATGCATTAGGAGTAAAACTAAATATACCTTTTATTTTTAAATTAGCAGAATAATAAATGCCAATACCGTAAGAAGAAGAGATAGTGGCGAATCAGTGAGAAGAAGGCAACAATAATGAAATTGGACGGAGAATAGCCCTTAAAATGGTGATTTCGCATCATCTGGTTGGAAAACAAAAAATTCAAGAAATCCATGGAATTGGAAATAGTTAAACAGATAAAAAAGAAACAAAGAAAGAAAGAGATGGGAGCAAAGATTGAGAGAATGATACCTGAAATGTAATAGATAAATAAGAAGATGAAAAGAGCTATTGTTGAATGTTTGAAGAAGGAGAACTGAAGTACTCCTCCCATCTGTTGGAATAGAAGAGATGGAAGTTGGAAGAGCAGATGTTTCTAGACCCATGTGCGTATGGAGATAGTATAATATTGAAAACAACCATGAATTAAGCCATGAAATTGAAAAATCTGAAGAGAATCTGAAGAAGATTAGGGCAAAAATTTGAGACAAATACTAACCTGAAATTTCCACACCCAGATGAAAAGATGATGAGAACTTGCAGAGCAATCCATGTGAAGGAATCATATTTCTCTGTAGTTGTTTGGAATGAACAAGAGAGATGAGGGAATAAAAATTCTAGAGTAATGTTGAGTGTTGGTATTAGAATTAGAATAAGAGTGGAATCAACAGTGAACACGTACAACACATTTTATGACATGGTTAAATAACTCTTCTACCCTTGGTCGACCATCTTCTCATTTCTATATAATAGAAATACTAATACATGGAATAAGATAAAAATAAATACTCATTTACTATAAAAAATATTAGGATTATTCATATTAGTGTTAAATCGTTTTATATTTTCCTATGCTCCTAATGGAGATCCATCTATGGGAAAATACCTCTTTACTCCTTGGGGTAAGGTCTGTGTACACTTTATCCTCCCCAAACTCCACTTGTAGGAGTTTACTGTGTTGTTGTTGTTGTTGCTCCTAATGGAGATCCATACCTAACTGAAGTATAACGTAGGGTAAGTTTAAAATATGATTAAAAGTAAAGAGGTAAATCTAATGTTGCTTTCCCGAAGATATTAGCGCATTAAATTCAACCACTATATACCGGAGATTTGTTAAGGTCAATGACAAATGCAAAAAAAAAAAGTTTTAATGACAAGGATAACAATAACTCATAGTATAAGAGAAGATAATATTAAGATATTTTGCGTAATAAAGAAATTAATTTGATTTTTTTCACAAAAATATACAAGTTCTAATTCTAAT